>JXCR01118201.1:57820-68919 GCA_002079205.1 Phalaenopsis hybrid cultivar | reverse complement strand
CTACATGTTAATCATCAAAAGAGGTACAAAAGTTAGTTAGGAGAGGATCCCCAAGTAGTAAAACTAGAAAAAAAAAATACAAAACTCATTCAAAGTAGGGATCTTCATCCACATACAACTCCACCCAAAGCAAAAGAAAAGGAATATACCAACTACAAAAAATATACCCAAACATGTACAAGTATACCAACCCAAAAATTGCACTCCCAAAAATAACTAAAGAGCCACTGCAGAGTAAGAGGTGAGATCCAAATAGACCAGATAGCCACATGTTTAAGAAATCAAAGGCAAGATTATTCTTTAGCCATTAAACCATGTTGCGACTAGAAGAGCTTGCAGGAATCCAGAACATAAATGCTGAAAAGTAAACAGTAGTAGTCCGAGCCAGGTGAAAAGTAGGCATACTCCCCAAAATGAACTTCCCTGCAATGAAACAGATGAGTGCACCAAAGAGGAGTATCCCAATTGTAAAACACATGCCATAACCTTCAAGGCATAGGGAAGCTATTGCCACGATCAACAATCCTCCAAAGTGGGACAGTAAGAGAAACAACTAGCAAATCATAGGTGACAGAAACACCCGGCAGTAGTGGGAAGTTTGAAGCATAGGTGAAAGAACAACCCAACAGATAGAGTATTGAGCAGTAAAGAGATAGATAGCTGGGAGATAAAGCATCAAACTAAAAAGTAATAACCCAGCCAATCCAACTATCATATAGAGCACCCATATCCTGAAGAAAAAAACCATGCAGGCAGCTTATGAAACAGGTCCTATTATCGTGCAGAAAGAACCATACATGTTACAGAATATTGAGACAGGTGGTGAAAGGAATAGAAACCATTATCAGAAAGCAATTTTGAATATAACTACCCAACAAAAAGGTAAACAAATGTGAGGTTTCCCATAATGCTCAAAAGCTGCCAAACAAATAGTCAAGACCCCAAATTCTGGGTCAACAAATGTCAAGCAGGAAATCATGATAAGTATAAACCAACCACTAAGCAATGAAAATCATAGCAGGTAAAATTAGGCTCTAATGAAAGGTGCCTCCAGTAGTTCACTTTGGATAAGAGTGTAAAGAAAACAAGGAGGTATATCACCAATCTTAATTCCATAAAGCCCCTTTTTAGCTAACCAATCCGCAGAAGTGTTTCCTTCCCTATGAATGAAGTTATATTGTATATTAAGATGATTTATGTCTATAAAGAATAGAATACACTCTATTGAAGTAATGAGGTACCACAAAGGTTTCCTCTTTTTGGTTAAGATATTAAACAACTCTTTTGAATCAGTTTCCAAAACCACATTGTTAAACTGTAAAGAAGCAGTAACCTGCAGAGCAACAAGTACAACCCAAGCCTCTGCTTCAAGGGGGGATGAGGTAATACACGAGGAGACAAAGTAAATAAAGCACCTCCCCTTAATATCATGAAACAAACCACCCACCTCAGCAACATTAGGAGTGAAACTACCATCAATGTTTGCTTTAATCCAATCATGAGAGGGTGGTCCCCAACTAATCAAAGTTGCTCTCCTACCTCTCCTAGGTATAAAAGAAGTACCAGATGCATTCACAACTTTCAAAGCTTTGTGATAGTTGGCCAAAATAAGTGAGATAGTGATAGTGGGGGTAGGGTTAAAAGCATCATATTTATGTCTATTTCTAGCCAACCAAATAAACCATAAAACTATTAAAGGGATATAATGTAATTTGTTATGAATATAATTTGTTTCCTTCCAAATAGAAAGTATGTTTTTCAAGCTCAAAAGTGGGGGCCAAACAATTCCAAAATATCTCCTAACTTTAATCCACACTTTTGTGGCAAAGGGGCATGCATAAAATGAATGATAAGAAGACTTAGCATTCCTCTTACAGTTATAATAAAAAGAGGAAAGTCTCAAGCCTTTCATCTTAAGCATATCATCAAGTTGAAATAAATTGGGAAAAAATCTCCATTGTAAGAAAGAGATGGATTGAGAAATATATTGATATCATATATAAGAACTCCTTTTCCAATGTGGAAATTTATGTAGATGGGAATAAATCATTTTAGTAATAGAAGTTCTGGAGTGAAATTTCCACATAGGAACATCCCTAGTAATCACATTTAATGGAATTTTAGCAATAGAGGGGGCTTCCTCCCCAACTAAAGAGACAAGCTTAGGTAGATTCTAGCTGTCATTCTTTCAGCAGTCAGAAACAAGTAAGTTGGAGTCAGCTATTGAGTGAGAGAAGGCTGTAAAATTTGATGTTCCCCAATGATCATGCTAAAAAGAAATATTTCCATCACCCACATCACAGAAAATGAAATGAGAAGCCACATTTCTAGCAAGTATGATAACCTTCCAGATTTTAGATCTCCCAACTTGTAACAATAGACAGGTGTATAAAAGTGCAAAGCTTGTGATACATAAAATGAGCCTATAGAGAATCCCCAGCTTTAAATTTAAACAAGAGCTTGTAAATGTTTATATCAATAATCTGTTGCAAAGTTTTAAAGTCAAGTCCTTAAGAAAAGATAGGTTTGCAAATCTTTTTCCAATTAGCCCAAATTTTCCTAAGCTGAGTACCATTCTTAAGAAATTTGTTAAAAAGCACTTCAAGATTTTTTTTAGTGCTCTCTTCTTTGTTTTAAGAACATGCATAACATATAAAGGTAAACTACACAATACACTTTTTAAAAAGGTAAGCCTATCACCATTGAAAAAAAAAGTTTCTCCAATCAATTATTTTAGATTTAATTTTGTCCACCTCCTCTTCCATTTGAATTTGCTTCCTTCTCCCTCTAAGAATGTTCACAGCTAGATATTTAATGGAATTTTTTGAATTTTTACATCCAGTGAAATTGGAAGCCCAACTTTCAATATTTTGATGAACATTATGTGAGGATGTTGTATATGCAAGTTATTAATAAGCCTGAAGAGATAATCAAAAGTAATTTTGAAATGGTAGGCAAATAGGATCTCCCTGTTTAATGCCTCTATATACAGAGAAGAAGCCATGGGCTTTACCTTTAACAAGCACACTGTAATGATTATTTGCTAACCATTTTTTAAGTAAGCAAAAGTCCTGATGAAACTCTTTAGCCTGCAAAACATTAAGAATGAAATTCCAGCTTATAGTATCAAAAGTTTTTTTGATATCAAGTTTAAAAATCATGTTACCCCCATGCATTTTTTATCCAAGTCTTCAATCATTTCATGTACTAATAAGATGTTATCAGCAATCTCTTTGCCTTTAATAAAAACAGATTATTATGGAGAAATAATTTTAGAGAGATGTGGTTGCAACCTATTCACAATCAGCTTACTCAACACTTTAGATATAACAGTGGTAAGAAGATGGGGCAAAAATTGCCCCAAGATATCTTGTCATTACCTTTAAGGATGAGCACAATTAAGGCAGAGCTGAAATACTTACCTGAATTTTCCCTAAGAAGAAAACATTGAATAGCATAAATGACCTTGATGCGGGTGAATGTAGTGTGTTAATTTTACAAATATTTTTCAATATTAAAAAATACACATGGTAGATACAAGAGTAAATATGCAAATTAATCCCAACAAAAATAACTTTAATGAAATTAGTTTTATCTTTTAAAAATCTTTAAACTGCCAAATCCCCTAAAAATAATGCAAGTATACATATCGCTCAAGTAAGAAAGAGCTCTAATGGAGTCCTAGATATCAATTCAACAGGGAAGTTGGAAATACCTATAGATAAATTCTTAAGATTATAATATACACTACAATTTTAAACTACAAAAGTGAAGTGCTAAATTTGAATATAAAGTAATAGAATGAATGTTAAAGAAAATGCAGTAATAATAAAAATTTAATTAAAATAATTGCTAAACTTTCAAAAGAAAAATTACGAAAACTAAACAAAATTTTTGTGACGAAGAGTTCAAATTAAAGAAAGCATCCTTTCCTTTTATATNTATATATATATATATTATTTTATGTCAAATAGGAGCAATCTTATTCTTTACCCTTTTCCGAGTGCATAAAGAACATTGACTAATCTAGAGTTTGGTACCTAATTCCATGGTTAGGCTAGGAGGATACCGACTACCACTTCAGAGCTCCCACTACTCCCTCACCTAAGGGCTAACAATCTCACATCAGTTTTTAATCAACTAGACCAAATTGGCGATTTTAATCTGTCACCTAAAAATCTCTAATTTTGCATCCTACAAAGTATATTTCTCTATTTATTTGCACTTTAGTCCACGGATGACATCCTCTCCCATTAAATCAAATATGATTCTCCTTATGCTGTAGAAATCATAACCCTTTCGGAACATATGTTTCTCAACACATTTTAACAATTCAATTGGCTAGATCAAAAGGTAAATAAAAATCGGAGTTCAAATCATCACAAATTATTGTCATTTAAAGCCGTATAAAATAAAATCAATTCTTCACAAAGTCATATCTCAAAGTAGGGAGAAGGATAAAGAAGACTATTCAGAATTCTTAAGAAAGATAAGACAAAACAAAGATTTCATATATAAAAATAATTTTACAAAACAAAAGAAATAAAAGACTTAAATTATCTCACAATCCTTCCCAAGTAAATGTCTAGAAGTTCTCTTCAAGCCTTTCTCTCTTTACAAGTACTCTCAATTCTCTCTTATAAATGTAATGAAGAAGAAATCTCTCACCTTCCCTCTCGTCTTACAATCCTTGAAGAAAATCTCCAAGCCCTTGACTCTCTCTCTCTCTCTCTCTCTCTCTCTCTTGTTCGCTCCTCTCACACGCCACACACTTTTCTCTCCAAAAATTCTCTTTAATTAAAGGCTGCCTCCCTCCCAAATGAATTCAAATTTCTCTCCAAAATTCTATACAAAAGTAAACCCTTTTGAATTCAAAAGACATGTCCATTGATCCAAAAGACATATCCCTTCATAAAAGAACCTTCCAAATTGTCTATATGCATTCAATCACTCTAAGGGGTGTTTAGAACAAGTGTCCCTTTCAAAATTTGTGCAAAATTCGTCCCAAATCACCTTAATCTGCAAAAAAAGTCATCTCTGTTGCGTCTGACGCTGAATCTGGTGCATATGGTGCCAACTTACTTAAGACCCCGCTAATCTAGGTTTTGGCGCTTTAGGTGCCAGATGCTTCAGCTCTCTATAAAATGTTGTTTCTGGCTCCAATCTGGTGCATCAGGCGCCAGCTCTCTGTAAAATGGCTCTTTTGGCGCCAATCTAGTGCATTAGGCGCCATAATTCTCAAAATCAGTTGTTTTGGCTCCAAATTTTGTCATTTTTGCTACTTTTATTTCAAATGCCTAAAATTGATATACCTACAACAAAAACATAAAAATACCTTTCTTTAAAGTGCTATATCACCAAAAATAAACATAAAATGTATACTTAAAACAACATATTATTTTGGTGTATCAAAATCCCCCAAACTTAAATGTTACTTATCCTCAAGTGACACTTTTACTACATAAAGCATATGGCTTATAATAGAGATTAACTTATAACTCCTATACTTTAATTTAATAATAAAATAGTAATATTTAAGAAAAACGTTTAATAACTTAGATTCAAACTCTAAGTCTAACCAACCTTCCATGACCAAAGAAAACAGACCATCCAATTCCTTAGGGAAATTTTGCAAAATTGTTTCCAGAACTCCTCCAAGACTTCCTAAGCCCATTCCAACCATCTTCCAGCCATCGTCCTCACTGCTTGAGTTCAATTTCTGAGCTCAAAACCAAAGCAGATTCTAGCCATTTCCCAAAACTCCACCAACCTTGAAATTGATGGTTTCAAAAACTTCCCCATACCAAACTAAGAAGATTCCCACACAAGCCCCAACATTTTGAGCTCTCCAACCCACTGTTAGACAAAGGCCGCACAACCTTATGTTCAAAATCTTGGTTAGACTTGACCTCAACTCAAACTAACACTTCAAGGAGGTTCGTTGGACCCTACTGAAGCTTCCACAAGCATTTGATTGAGACCTCCCCTCTCAGACTCAGGTATAGAACACAAACCCTAATTTTTGGCTCGGTCTAGGATTTTGTTAAAAAAGTTTGATTTTATAAGCATTTAGCCGTAAGGATGTGTTTATCTTGAGTAAATTAACATGTATAAACAAACCCAAAGTGATCTGGTTGAGTCTAAGTAGAGATCTTAGGGTTTGAAGTTGAACAGGTCACGGGTTATGGCCATTGGGGATGATGACCCACAGCAGTTGGATCGCAGGTGTATCGGGTCAACGACTAGGATCGTGCTGGATGATGCTAGTAGATTTAGTGTATAAATTTTGCAAATATTTTTCAATATTACAAAATACACACGACATATATAACAAAAAAAATGTAATATAATCCCAATAAAAATACCTTTTATGAAAATAGTTTATCTTTAAATCTTTTTTTAAACTGCCAAATCCTCTTAAAACTCAACGCAATTATATGTATTGCTCAAGTAATAAAGGGCTCTAATGGAGTCCTAGGTATCGATCCCACAAGGAAGTTGGAAAAACCTATAAGTAAATTCTTAAAATTATTTTATAAAAGTAAAGTGCAAAGTTTAAATATTAACTACTAAAGTGAATGCTATATAAAATACAATTGAAAGACATAGTCAACTAACTAAAAACTAAACTTTCAAAAGTAAAATTACAAAAGCTAAACAAAGTTTTTTGTTGATGGAAGAATAAAATTTAGGAAAACATCTTTCCCCTTTGCAATGAGTATATGGATTGTGAAGCAATTAAAATATTTAAAAATATATATCAATTTCATTGTGCCAAATAAGAGTAATCCTAATCTTTACCCTATTCCAAGTTCTATAAAGAGCATTGACTAATCCAGAGTTTGGTACCTAATTCCGTGGTTAGGCTGGGAGGACACAGGCTATAAATCCAGAGCTCCCACTACTCCATCCCCAGAGCGCTAACAATCTCGCATTAGTTTCCAATCAACTGGGCCATAATGAGGATTTTAATATGTTACCTTAAAATCTTTAATTCTGCATCCAACAAAGTATATTTTCCTATTTATTTGAACTCAATTCCATGGATGAAATACTCTCCCATAAAATCAAATGTGATTCTCTTCCTATTGTAGAATCATAGCCCTTTTCAGAGCTTATGTTTCTCAACATGCTTTAATATTTCAATTGGCCAGATCAAAAAGTAAATGAAGATTGGAGTTCAAATCATCACAAATTATTAAAATTTAAAACTATAGAAAACAAAATCAATTCTTCACAAAATCATATCTCAAAGTAGGGAAAAGGATAAAGAAGACTACTCTGAATTCATGAGAAGGATACAAAAAAATATAAATTCCATATATAAAAATAATGTTCCAAAAGAAAGGAAATAAAAGACACAACTTATCTCACAATCCTTCTAAGCAAATCCCTAGAAGTTCTCTCCAAGTCTTTATCTGTTTACAAGCACACTCAATTCTCTCTTAGAAGTGTAATAAAGAAGAAATCTCTCACCTTCCCTCTCATTATACAACCCTATAATAAAATCTCCTCTTCTTCCCTCCTTGCCTTTCACACCACCCCCACTTTCTTGTCCTTTTCTTCCCCCCTCAAACTCTTTGAAATCTTCCTCTTTTATTTCGGGCTGCCTCTTTTCAAAAGGAATTCAAAATTCTCTCCAACATTCCCTCTAAAAGTCAACTCTTTTGAATTCAAAAGATGTGTCATTTGATCTAAGAGACATTTCCCTTCATAAAAGAACCTTCCAAAGTGTCTAGATGCATTGAATTACTCTAATAGGTGTGTAGAACAAATGTCCCTTTGAAAATATGCTCAAAATTCATCTCAAACCACCTTAATCTATAAAAAGTCATCTCTGGCGTATCATGCGCCTCTGTCGAACGGCGCATCATGCGCCATAATTTCAAAATTCGCTGCTTTGGCTCAAAGTTTCTTCCTTTTTGCCATTTTTTCTCCAAATAGCTAAAAATGATATACCTGCAACAAAAAAACTTGAAAATACCTTTCTTTAAAGTGCAATATTACCAAAAATAAGCATAAAATATTACTTAAAATAATATATTATTTTGGTGTATCAAAATCGCCCAAACTTAATTTTTTGTTGTCCTCAAGTGACACTTTTATTACATGAAAGCTTATGACTTATGATAGAGATTTACTTACAACTTATATACTCTAGTTTAATTAATAGAATAACAAAATTTAAGAAAAATCTCTAATTTTTTAGATTCAAATTCTAAGTCTAAGAATACTTAGTAACTAAATTTAAGATTTCTGAATCTCTATTCATTTCAAAAAAAATTGCAATTTGTCATATTAAGGACATTTAGAATATTCATATGAAAAAGAACTTCATGAAGACTTCACTAAGAATGATATTAATACTCCAATACAAATTTAGAAAATGTAATAAAGCTCATTCCTTAAGTTGATTCAAGTGAAGCCAATTTTTGATTAGGCATCTCCTCAAGCTTCTCCTCATTTACTTTTCTTTTCTTTTTTCCTTTTTTCTTTTAGGATCTTTTCATTCCTTTCTTTTCTTTTTTTTTAAGTGAGGATTACTATATCTAGATAGCCTTTAATAGTTTTGAAATTCACTATCCTCTTCTTAAATTCAAAACTCCATATCTTTCTTAACTTTATAAATTCATACTAGTTTATTATATTTCATAAAGTCTCATTCTTTTTTTCTTACATGAAACTCTAAAATTCATACTTCAAAAATATAACTTCTTTTACTTTAAATAGAAAAGCATAGTCTTATCCTATCATACAAAATATCTTTAATTTTAAAATTGACCTTCATTATTAAAAACTTTTTACCTAAATTTACCATAATATTTATAAACATAAGTATAGTCAATTAAAGTTAAATCTTAATATCCCCAGGTCATGTTAAATTAATTTTAAAAATATAGTTATTTGAGGAAAAATAAAATTTAGTTTACTTCTTTTCAAAAGAAAATTTTCTTCCCCAAACTTAAGTTTTTAAGCAATTTTTAAAAAGTTTTAATACAAAATTTTAGTAGGTGAAAGAAAACAGTAAATGCATGAAAATAAAAATTGACCTGTAGATTTCTAATTATGAAACTGGGTTCTGGTATACTGCAGGTACTAACTTTAAAAACATACATGCTTTAAAGCATTAAATGAAACATAATATATTCTAAAGAATTTGCTGAAATTAAAAACTGAAATACGAAAACTGAAAAACAAAGCTGAAAATACTAGAAATGCAGAAAAAGTAAAAGTTTATAGTTACTATTACAATTATGTCCACAACACAACATGAAAATTTTTACTACAACTGTTCTTAAATGAAAATACAACACATTTCAAACACAAATAACAAACAAAGACAAAAAAAACTACACTAGACTCATAAAAGTATCAGCTTTCATTTCCTTCCTCCCCATCATCACCTTCTTCTTCTTCTTCTTCTTCCTCCTCTTCATCCCAAATAGGAGCATAGGGAGTGAAACTGAGACAAGGAGGAAATTCCACATTAGGCTTTACTCTAAGATATCCACCATAACATTCTCAAAATCAATATCATTTTGAACTCTCCTTTGTTGATATTCACCATTATAAGCATTTCTTGCTCCAATCTCTCCCAACTGACCCTGAATATTAATTATGTCCATTTGTTGAATCATGAGTTGGTCCATAATGCTTCTAATGATGCAGGGTAAGAAGTAGATGCCCCTGCAGCTGTTGTAGAGTGGTCTATCCCAATGATTTAACTCTTTGAATCATATGCCTTCCAATAAGATTATGTGGTTCGTAATCTTTCTTCATTTCTATGGGACTCTACTCCTGATTGTTCACATAAAGTGAAAATCAAAGCAGGGTATCCCAAACCACTAGATGTAGAACTACCAGCTACACTTCGAGCATGATGAACTATAAGTGAACCAACATTTATTTCTTTCATGTTCTAAATGCAATAGTTCAACATAGCTCTATATTTTGTAACATCGGTAAGATGATTTGTTGGCAATAATCTAGCAGAAATAAAAGGATTTCATACCTTTGACTGGCTCATCAACATGGAAGCGGGGAAGTTAATTATCTTGTTATTCTTAATCTTCTACTCTCCTCTTCCATCAGTAAAAAAGGCAAGCACTTCATCCAGTGATGAATCAGTCATCACGAATGTATCATATTCATCAAAAAAATATATTTTCCAGCCCATAAAAAGTACTGATCCGATCAGCAGTAAATTCAAATTGTTTACTTCTAACCAATATGTGGTCACCAACAGTGAACCTCAAATTGGCATAAAACTCTCGAATCATTGGGAAAATCACTACTGCAGTGAAGTAGCAGAATCTTTCCCAATTTCTGGCAAGGACCAACCTTTCGATCTTGCCATCGGGTTTGCAAATGCCCGTTCTTAGATTAATCTTCTTGTCTCCATTTGTGTATTATAGCTATGTTGGGCCTTGAAGTTAACAAATCTTTGTGAATCAAAATCCTCGGATGTCCTTCCTCTCTTAACTCGGGGAGCCATTGGAAATTCTGCTAAAATCTAAATAAATTTTAAACAAATTAATAAATAAAAAATCTAACTCCTCAAGCAAGATTATTTGGTAAGAAACTCTTCACCATGAGTTTTCTTCAAGCTTTTTCATCCAAAATCTCAAATTTGGATCTTCCATAATGTAGGAAAAATCCATGGTAAAAATAAAAAAATTCTAAGTAATTGTGAAGCTCTTACCAAGAGAAGATTAAATCTATGATTTTAGCCTCCAAAATATTCTCTACTATCCTCAATAAGAAGCCCTAGGTCAAGGTTTATAGGTAGTAGATGACCCATTCAATGAAAATGAAGCTTATCCATGCGATTGCATGATTTTTTAGGAGATCTGGAGTGTTCGAGTCTTTGATGCATCATGCACCAACACTCTATAAAACGACGCATCATGCGCTGGAGCTTAAATTCACCAGATTTTGGTTTCTGTTGAAATCTGTTCCGTACTGCCTTACGTCAACCTCTAATTAACTCAAATGAACATTTCTAAGCTTACGCAAACATCATTCTAACATTAAACTTTCTTAAATAACACAAAACTCACACACACACACACACACACACACACACACACACACACACA
>JXCR01118201.1:31123-54858 GCA_002079205.1 Phalaenopsis hybrid cultivar | reverse complement strand
ATATATATATATATATATATATATATATATATATATATATATATATATATATATATATATATATATATATATATATATATATATATATATATTAACATCTCTAACTAGAGTTGGAAAATAAAATCCAGATTACAAAATTTTATGAATAGTTCTATGATTTCCAAAATGATCTCTAAATTCAGAATCATGAAATTTCTGAATAATTTCCTGAATTTCTTTATGAGGCACACATCGTCTCATTACTAAATCTTTACATTATTTATACAAATAAGGATAATCCAAAAATATGATTTTGCATCGTGAATGAATTTATTTTCCTAATATTTTGGCAGTCCATATGGTAAAATACCACGAAAAAATTATTTACAATATCAGCATACCAAGATATTTTCCATCCTTTTACAACATAAAGTTGTTCATCAAGAAAGTTTCATTAAATTCTTTTCCAAATCAAGTATTTCTTCTTGTTTTAGCTTAGATATATGATCAGCAATTTGATTATCAGTCTCTTTTCTATCGACTTTACAAAATCAAACTCTTGCATCAAAAGTACCCATCTAAGTAATCTTGGTTTAACATCCTTTTTTTGCATCAAATATTTAATAGTCGAATGGTCAGTATGCACAACACATTTATCTCTAATCAAATATGATCTAGACTTATCAAAAGCATACACAATGACTAATAACTCTCTTTCAGTGGTGGTGTAACTAATCTGAGCATCATTAAGAATCTTACTAGCCTAGTATATGACTTTAAAAATCTTATCATATCTCTATCCTAAAACAGCTCCAATAGCATAATCACTTACATCACACGTTAATTCAAAAGGTTTCTCCCAATCAGCTGAAACAATTATAGGAGCAGTGATCAATTTTCCTTTTAAAGATTCAAACGCTTTAAGGAAATCTTGATTAAAGTCAAATTTTGTATCTTTTTCCAGAAGTTGGCATAAAGGTTTAGTAATGATTGAAAAATCTTTAATATATCTCCTGTAAAATCCAACATTTCCTAAAAATCTCCTAACTCCTCTTACTGTAGTAAAGCAAAAATAATTGTGCCCAGCCAGCCTATATAACATCTGGTTCAAGAAAGGTAAGGAAAAATGATCCTTCCTGGTGGTAGAATTTAATTTTCTATAATCTATGTAGATTCTCCAACCATTGACTTATTTCATTGATATTAATTCATTATGCTCATTTGTCACTACAATCACACCTCCTTGCTTTGAAACACAGTGAATTGGACTTACCCAAGCACTGTCTGAAATAGAATATATTATTCCAACATCCAATCATTTTAAAATTTCTTTCTTCACAACTTCTTTCATCATAGGATTTAATCTGCTTTGAGGATTAGCTCTTGGTTTAGATTGATCTTCTAATAAAATTCCATGCATACAAATTGAATGAATGATTCCCTTAAAATCAACTAATGTCAATCCAAAGGCTATCTTATATCTTTTCAAAGTTTCCAAAAACTATTGTTCTTGCTTATCAATTAATTCTGAGGATAATATAACAGTTAATGTAGATAAATCTCCCAATAATGCATACTTCAAATGTGTAGGAAGTGTTTTTAGTTATAGTTGAGGAGGTTTCTCAATAGATGAAATCAAATTCTTATTACTTTTTGCAGGATCAAACATTTCAATTTTTTCCTGAATATAATCCAAATCCTCTTTATGAACCTCCATAGATTCATATTGAATTTTATCCTCATCTTGATATTCCATATATTACTTTTGAAATTCTCTTTCAAAATTCCTCTTAAAATATTAATGGCTTAAATATTTGTTAATATCCATTCTGAAGCATTCAATCTCTTGCTCTTTTGCAGGGTATCTCATTGATTTTGTAATATTAAAAGTAACCTCTTGATCACTAACTCTCATAGTTAGTTCTCCTTTCTGCACATCTATCAAAGCTCTTCCAATTGCTAGGAATGGTCTTCCTAAAATGAAAGGAATTTTTTTATCTTCCTCCATGTCTAATATAATAAATTCCACAGGAAAGATAAATTTATCAACGTTTACTAATACATCTTCTATAACTCCTTTAGGATAGGTAATCGAATGATCAGCTAACTTAAGAGCTACAGTAGTAGGTGAAACTTCTCTTAAGCCCAACTTTATGAAAATTTACAACGACATAAGATTAATACTAGCTCCTACATCACATAAAAATTTTCCATAAAATTGTTCGCTAATAGCACAAGGAATTGTAAAGCTTCTAGGATCTTTAAGTTTTTCAAGAAGCTTTTTCTGCATTATAGTGCTAGACTCTACACTGAGTGCAACAGTCTCATTATCTACAAACTTCCTTTTCTTATTAAGTATATCCTTCATGAACTTCACAAAGCTTGGCATTTGTTCCAAAGCTTCAATAAATTAAATGTTTATCATTAATTTCCTTAAAATTTCCAAAAATTTAGAAAATTGGTTGTCTCTATTTTCCTACTTCAATCTTTGAGGAAATGGAGGTAGTGATCTTTCTATAGAGAGTTTCATTGGTTTAATAGGGCTTTCTGCTTCAAAATTAAAATCTTCACTAGATTTTTCATTTTCCACCTCATCTGTTTCAATTTCAACTTCTTGTTGAACTCTGTTTTCTAATTCTTTTCCACTTCTTAGTTGAATAGATTTAATTTCCTCTTTCTTCTGATCTTCAGGATTTACTTCAACATTACTAGGCATTGTTTCTAAAGGTTTATTGCTAAGTGCGGTAGCAATACATCCCAATTAATTTTTTATATTTCTAATTGTAGCTCCTTGAATTTGTAATTGACTTCCCATTTGCGATATCAATTCTTCCATTGATTACTTTTTCTCCTTACTCTAAAAATTATTAAAACCTGGGGGGTAATAAGGTTTATAAGCTTAATTCTCTTGATTGTGGAGTTTCCCAATGGGTTTACAGTATTGTTTCCCCATTGCGGATTTGTAGCATTAGAATTCTTATTACTCAAACTAAAGTTCGGATGATTCTTCCAACCAGGATTATAAGAATTGATATAAGAATTATTAAAAAGATTGTTTGTTGCATTTAAAGTCTCATAAGAAGATTGTGATTCTATCATTTGTCCCAATGACTTTTTTTCAAGCATAGGTGTTGTTTGAGAATAATTCATTCCATATTGATCTATCTTTTTTGATACAGCAGCTATTTGGGCAGCTAACACAGATATTGCATCAGAATCATGAATACTAGCTACTCTTTTTGGATTTATCCTTTCAGAGGGCCATTGAAAATTATTAGTAGCCATCTGTTCAATTAATGAATATGCATCATTGAATGGTTTTGTCATTAATGATCCACTAGTAGCAGCATCGATTATCGACCTAAGAGATCCAACCAACCCATTATAAAAAGTTTGAATTATTAACCAATATGGCAATGCATAGTGTGGACACTTTCAAAGGAGATCTTTAAATCTTTCCCAAGCTTCATAAATTAATTCCGCTTCAAATTGACCAAAAGATGTGATATCACATCTAAGCTTAGTAGTTTTTGAAGGTGGGAAATATTTTGATAAAATTTTTTTTGAAACATCTCCCCATGTTCTGATAGATCCAGGTGCTAATAAATTTAACCATATCTTAGCTTTATCCCTTAGTAAAAAGGAAAAAGTCTAACCTTTACAGCATCATTCAACACTCCATCACATTTAAATGTAGCACACAATTCTAGAAAACTAGCAAGGTGTAAATTATGATCTTCAGTTAGTGTTCCTCCAAACTAATTATTTTGTACCATTTAGATAATGTGGGTTTAAGCTCAAACGAATTGGAAGCTACAACATGGTTCTGTATGCTCAAATGAAGTTCAACTGATTTAGGATTAACATAATCTCTTAAAGGTATCTGATGATGTTCATTTTCATTTCCAACATTACTCAAATTGCAAGCCATTTTGCTAAAATGATATATTGTTTTTAAATTTTTTTAATAGTTCTTTTTAACTCAGAATCGTATGGACTAAATTTTTAGATCTTACACTACACATAAACAAACAAAGCAAGCAATTAAAAATAAGAAAGCACACTTAAATAAGAAAATGTTCAAAACTAAACTACAAACACACTTTTTTATCTTTTTATAATAAAATAAAATAAAATAACTAACTAATATTTTTTGTTACTTCCCCAGCAACAATGCCAAAAACTTGATGCGCCCCTAGTACGTGCTGATTTTCTGCGTGTTTTATGTCAGTTCAAATTCTCGGCAATGGTGCCAAAAACTTGATGCGGGTAGATATAGTGTGTAAATTTTGCAAATATTTTTCAATATTACAAACTACACACGGCAGATATAGCAATATATATGCAATATAATCCCAACAAAAATAACTTTTAAGAAAATAGTTTATCTTTAAAACTCTTTTTAAACTGCCAAATCCCCTTCAAAATCAACGCAAGTATACGTATCGCTCAAGTAATAAATGGCTCTAATGAAATCCTAGATATCGATTCCGTAGGGAAGTTGGAAAAACCTATAAGTAAATTCTTAAAATTATTTTGTAATTTAAAAATACAAAAATAAAGGTAAAGTGCGAAGTTTGAATATTAACTACTAAAGTGAATTTTATATAAAATACAATTGGAAGACAGAGTTAACTAACTGAAAATTAAACTTTCAAAAGTAAAATTTTGAAAACTTAACTAAGTTTTTATTGACGGAAGATTCAAATTTAAAAAAGCATCCTTCCCCTTTTCAATGAGTATATGGATTGTGAAAAAATTAAAGTCATTTGAAAATATATATATAAACTATTTTATGCCAAATAGAAGCAATTATATTCTTTTCCCTCTCCCAAGTGCTATAATGAACAATGATGAATCCAAAGTTTGGTCCCTAATTCTGTGGTTATGCTGGGAGAATATCGGCTGCCACTCTAGAGCTCCCATTACTCCCTCACCTGAAGGCTAATAATCTCACTTTAGTTTCCAATCGATTGGACCAAATTGGGGATTTTAATTTTTCACCTTAAAATCTTGAATTCTGCATCAAAGAAAGTATATTTCCTTATTTATTTGCACTCAATTCCATGGATGACATACTCTCCCATGAAATTAAATGTGATTCTCCCCTTTTATAGAAATCATAGCCCTTTTCAGACCATATGTTTCTCAACATGTTTTAACATTTCAATTGGCCAGATCGAAAAGTAAATAAATATCAGAGATCAAATCATCACAAATTATTGACATTTAAAACCACAGAAAATAAAATCAGTTCTTCACAAAATCACATCTCAAAGTAGGGAGAAGGATAAAGAAGATTACTCAGAATTCATGAGAAGGATACGAAAACACACAGGATTTCATTATAAAAAAAATAAGTTTACAAAATAAAAAGAAATAAAAGACACAACTTATCTCACAATCCTTCCCAAGCAAATCTCTAGAAGTTCTCTCCAAGCCTTTCTCTTACTCTCAATTCTCTCTTAGAAGTGTAATGAAGAAGAAATCTCTCACCTTCCCTCTCCTCTTATAACCTCAATTCTCTCTTAGAAGTGTAATGAAGAAGAAATCTCTCACCTTCCCTCTCATCTTACAACCATAGAATAAAATCTCCTCTTCTTCTCTCCTTGCCTTTCACACCACCCCCACTTTCTTGTCCTTTTTGTCCCCCCTCAAATTCCTTAAAATCTTCCTGTTTTATTTCAGGCAGCCTCTTTTCAAAAGGAATTCAAAATTTCCTTCAAAAGTCAACTCTTTTAAATTCAAAAGATGTGTCATTTGCTCCAAGAGACATATCCCCTCATCAAATAAGCTTCCAAAGTGTCTAGATGCTTTGAATTACTCTAATAGGTGTGTAGAACAAGTGTCCCTTTAAAAATTTGTGCAAAATTAGTCTTGAATAGCCTTAATCCTCAAAAAGTCGTCTCTGGCGCATCATGCGCCAATCTGGCACATCATGTGCTAGAATTCCAAAATTCATTGTTTTGGCTCCAAATTTTGTTCTTTTTGCCATTTTTGCTCAAAATACCTAAAAACGATATACCTGCAACAAAAACATAAAAAATACCTTTTTTAAAGTGCAATGTCCCAAAAAATAAGCATAAAATATGTACTTAAAATAATATATTATTTTATTGTATCACTGGACAAGGGGATGAAGCGAGAACTGAGGGTCGCGTAGCAGCTGAGGTGAATGAGGCCATCTAGTAGTGCGACGATGCATGGAAAGCTTAAAGCGCCATAGAATGATGTGGCAACTGACTGGATTAAACAGAAAATTAAGGATTTTTTATTCAAATTAATTTCAGAACTTAAAAAATCCATAACTTAGTGTAGAAAAATGATGAAAAAAATAAAAAAGCTCTTTTGCTCACTGAACAGAGGAAAACAATGTGGAATAAAAATAAAAATTATTTGATGAGTCTTTGATTTTTAATTAATTAAATACTCTCTGGAGTCTTTTAATTTTAATTAGCTAAAAAATAATCATCATGACTTGAAATTTTAGGGGTATGTTCTTCAAGACAGTAGAGATGTTTTGTGATTTTTCCTAAGTCAGAAAGCTTCTCTGCACATGTAACCATAATTTTCAAGTTTAAATGGCTATTTTTCTTAAAATAATTATATAAATTAAAGTATAAATTAGAAAAATATGGGACTTATTTTCATAGGTTTCTTGTAGCTAGGGGGCTCTTGGAAAAAAAAATTAAGTTTGAATATTTATGTAAATTACTATAGTTTATTCAACCATAAAAGCTAACTAATATTTAAATAAATAAGATAATGTTCAAAAACTAGCAAAAATCATTCCACATTGTAAATAACACATTTTAACTCACTGCAAAAATTTGAGATTTATTTGATTTAGTTTTAACACTAAAGTTGGTTTTTTAAACAAAATGGTATTTATGTACAAAAAAATATATTAAATTAAATATAATTAAAAAAATTATGAAAAGTGTTCTTTTTGAGTTCTTAGTGATCAAGACCATTAATGAAAAATAATATTTATATTAAAATAAATAGTTCATTTTTGAGCTTTTTTTTTGGAATTTAAAATAATTAAAAATTACAAAAATACAAAAATAGTCTAAAATGTTCTTAATTGCTTCTTGATCACTAAGGACACATTAGAATATTTTTCCTAATTTTTCTAAGTTGAATATTTTTTTTAAATGCTAAAAATGCATTTTCTCTAATTTTCCATTAAAAATAATTATAATAAATAAAATAAAATTTATTAAATTAAAAAGTTAGTTTTTGTGAGTTTTTTGGACTTAGGGAGATTTAATAGAAATATAAAAAGTAATTTTTGTAATTAAAACATATTTTCTATATAATTAAATCACTAAAATCAATAAATAATTATGATAATTAAAATATAACTTGAAACATTATAAAATTTTGCTCAAGTGGTGTTCTGGCCTAGTTGAACCTCTAATAATTTTTCCATGAACAAAAATTTTACTTTGATTAGCTAAATAAATTAATATTAAAAATCCTACTTTTTAAGTTAAAATAATTATTTAAATTAAATTAAAAATTGAAAATCACATTTTCTCGTATGATATTTTAATTGAAAAATGAATAGAGTACTCTAAGTGATTTTCTCCTATGATATTTTAATTGAAAAATGAATAGAGTACTCTAAAAATTTCAAAGTCATTTGAGTAATATTTGATAAGTTACACAGTGGAGAGCCCCAAGGGAAAAATGATAGTTTTAGATTTTTGATGTCTTAATCAAAATTTAGGATCAACTAAAGGAAAAATGGATAATTTTGATCCTAATTAACTCTTTTGGATGTTTGAAATATGATGGGTTAAGAGGTAGAAACCAAGTTGCCACATTTTCATGATAAGGATAAAGTGTAATTTCACAAATTATCATGATTTCAAAGTCAATTAAAATTAGGTGATTCTAAAGTGGTGGACTTATGTTAGGAAGATAATAATTCACTTAATTGAAGCCCCTAATTGGTGATAACATGATCACTTGATAAGAATATATTCCACTTAAATTAATATTTTTATAATTACAAATTTTCCCATAAAATTGTTAAGGGCTTAGTAGTGAGCCAGGCTTGATATTTGAACTTTTTTAATGAGGTTTTGAAAAAAAAAACATGATTGATTAACACCCTTAAACACTACAAGCCTAACTTTAATGGTAGGTACAAGATCTTTAATGACTTAAACTTGCCTTAGGGGCATCCACTTACATAACTCTTAAGTAAAACATTGAGTGAATATTTGGACTACCACACTCATTGGATAATTAAAATATCAGGATCACTAAGCATAGGGTCTATTACTTCATTGAAACTAAATTTGAAATTTAGGATGATCAACTGAGCATTATAATAGGTACAAATGAACTCGAAACATTTCAAAAGGATTTAAAGGTCGTTAGGGATTGTTCCCCAAACACTTTTATAATCTTTGGGATATTTTATAGGACAATTGAACTTATTATACCTTGTTCCCGAAAATCATCCATTAAAACCTTTAAGGACTCACAAAGTTATGACCTGGGGTTTGGTTGCTACACCTTCGTCTAGTCTTTTTGTTTTTGCAATTTATTTAAGTTCCTTCAAAAAATTATATATGTAGCAAAGTTCTATAATTTCAACGGGACCAGCGTGAAGATGACAAGTAAACCTTTATAATTTTATTTAATTTTTTTCATTTCACTTACTGCAACTTACTACTGCTTCTACATATCATGCATGCTTGGTTGATAAAATGAAAACTTTTCAAAATTAATCAACAATTTTCAAAATTAAATTGAACCTTTTCAAAGGTAACCATATATCCTTTAAAATACAACTTCATAATACGTCCTTTTGAATTTACGGGAGTCTCTCAGATTAGGTAAAACACGGTTGCTAACGAGATCCCCCAGTTTAAATTGGTTTAACAACTCATTTAAGCTAATTAAATTCAAAAGAAAATAATGATACTATAATCANCTTTCCAGTACCTCATTATCAATGAAGCTTTTTTTTATAAATAAAATAACCTCACTCTATCTGATGTGCTTCAGGGAGAACAAAGTTGAAGGCATTCTCAGGGACCCATTTTAAACTAATATTGTCATTTAAACCCTTGAACCCTTAGACTTTAGGATAGTTACTTTGCCGAGGAGCTTGGGGCTAACTCTGTGGGAAGCCTTCTACAACAGCAACATGAAACAACATGAGGATCTACAATAGTAAACTCCATTAGAATTAAACAACAAGTCATAGAACTTTGAGGTTGTCCGCCTAGTGCGACATAAATCCTCACTTTATCTTTAGGTTTTTTCATGATCATGTCATGTAATCTAAGCCCTAACTTATTTTAGGATTTCATTACGACATAGACTCTCCTATCTTTCAGGCTATTTGTATGAATTTTTAATGCAAATGTAAGCCCTAACTAACTAAATTGGCAAGATGAAACATTCAATAATTTTCTCTTGAAATTGAAGACAAACCATAAGATAGCTCAGGAAGTCCTTGAGGTTCTCCTCAAGATCTATGAAAATGCCTAATTCTTTCCCTTTGGACTCCATAATAAAAGTTCTAAATTTGAGCCTTTTGATACACTTAAAATATATAGTGTTTTTATACACATTTTTATACCTATTTTTGAGATATTACGCTTTAATGGAAGGTATTTATGTGTTTTTTTTAGGTACAAGTCAAAAGGTGAAAATTGCTAAAAAGAGTGAAAAAGGATCAAATTTGAAGCAAAAATGCAAAAATGGTGCAAAAGTATTTTGGTGCATAAGCGTCAGAACCTACGCTTAAGCGCCGATGAAAGAGAGAAGGCCTCGCCTAAGCGCCAGAGGCCCCGTGCTTAAGCGCCAGTGACAATTACTTGATGAGTTAATTCATTTTGATGAATTTTGAAGGGACATTTGAGGCACGTATTGGCAAAAATGGGTGGTTATAACCACCAATGATGAAAATATAATTAAATAACGTGTGAAAGGAGCCTTCCCTTAGTAAATACATTAAATCAGGACACATTTTGAAGAGATGCCAAGACACCTCTTAAAAAATTATAAAAGGAGGAAGTTGAGACTTTTTGAAGTGGGGAGTCCTGAAAAATCTTAAAAAGTTTTGAAAAGTTATGGAAGAAGCGTTTGAAGAAAGTTTCACGCACAACAAATTTATTTTCCTTTTGTTTATAGTTTTAATTTGAGAGTTAAGAGTGTTGTAAAAGAGAACAGATTCAAAGAAAATTCAAGAATTTGGTGGAGAATTTGAGATAAGTTCTTATCTTTGTTTTAAACTACTTTTGGTTTTAATTGAGACTTGTTGTTGGTATGACAATGATTTCTACTTTTAAAATAAAGTGTGGTTTTGTTTTCTCCATGGATTCTGAGTAGTTTTCTTTATCATCTTCTTAAAATGATAAGTAATTAAGTGTTGGATGGAAGTTGTGGAGAGTATTGATCTTTAAAGAGACTTCTTAGTGGTTTGGCAATGATTTCTACTTTTAAACTAAAGTGTGGTTTTATTTTCTCAATGTATTCTGAGTAGTTTTCTTTATTTTTTCCTTAAAATGATAAGTAATTAAAGTGTTGGATGGAAGTTGTGGAGAGTATTAATCTTTAATATTGGAAGAAGTTGTGATGATTTAATTTCATGCACTTCATTAACTTCTTGATCTAGCCCATCAAGATGTTAAAGTTTGTTGTGAGAACATGTAAGAACTGAGATGGTATTATCTCATTCAATAATTAGAAAGAATCACATGAGATTATATGATTGAGAATGTAGTTCATATGATTGAGTGCAAATAAATAAGGATATAATCTTTGAAGGGTGTAGAGTTAAAAGACTTCAGAGTGACGGGCTAAAGCCCCTAACTTGGTTTATTATTTTAGGTTTTGATACGAGATGTTAGCCCCCGGGTGGAGGGAATCGAGGGAACTCTAGAGTAAGAGCCAGTATCTTCCATGCCTAATTGGTCTTTAGAACAATTCAATCTTTAAATAAACCAATGTTCTTTATAGCATCTCTAGTAAGGGTAAAGAATAATATTGCTCTTATTTGGCACAACACAATTTGAATACTTCCACAATAGAATTCCTATATTTATTACTGATTCATGATAATGAGAAAGATATTTTGTATTCAATGCTTTTCTTTTACATAAACTCAAGTTATCCTTATTAAATTTTTATGTCATTTTCAAACATTTAAAATAACAAAAGAGTTTAAATTTCATTTTTGTGATAAAAACCATAGTTTAAGTATTCTTCTTTTTAAAGTAGAAAGTTTGTTACTTTAATTATCACATACTGTGAACAATCCATATGGGTTCGATATTCGGGGCTTAATCAAAAGGTCCTATATTACTTAATAATCATACGTATACTTGTGTAGTATCTCAATATATATATTAAGTTAAAAAGTAAAATTTATATTTTCTCCAGGATCAAGTTTTTGGTATTATTGCAAAGTAAGGAAAGATAAGTGAAAAAATATAATCAAATACATTATTATATTGTTGCATATAAATAATCGGGATCAAATTTTTAACGCCATTGCTGGAGATTGATTGAAAGTGAATTTCTATTTTAGAAAGTCTTATTTAAACTTTAAGAGTTATTGTAGGAATTATAGTAATTTATTTATAAAGTATTTTTGTGTGTTTTACTTTATTTTATTTTATTGTTAGTGTATACGTAGTTCAGGTTCTGAAGGACTAGTGCCCTACTATTTTGAATTAGAAAGAACTGTTAAGAAAATCAGAAAAAGAAAAAAAAATTAAAAATTTTAAAAAATCTAAAAAAATTACAGAAATGGCAGATCAAAATAATCAATATGCTGAAATTCATCAAGAATTTAGACCATTAAGAGATTATGTCAACCATACAGTCGATGAACTTCATTATAGAATTTAAAAACCTACTGTAGTGGCTAATTCATTTGAGCTTAAACCTGTTATTATCTAAATGGTATCAAATAATCCGTTTGAGGGATCACCAACTGAAGATTCAAATTTACATCTTCACAATTTTCTAGAATTATGCGCTGCATTTAAATACGATGGTGTATCAGATGATGCCATAAGACTTATGTTATTTCCTTTCTCACTGAGGGGTAAAGATAAGATGTGGTTGCATTTGTTAGCACTTAGATCTATCAGAACTTGGGGTGATTTAATAAAGAAATTCCTTGCTAAATATTTTTCATCATTAAAAACTGCAAAGCTTAGAAATGATATTGCATCTTTTAGTCAGTTTGGAGGGGAATCTATTTATGAAGCATGTGAATAATTTAAAGATCTTCTTAGAAAGCATCCAAGCCATGCTATACCAGATTGGTTAATAATTCAAACTTTTTATAATGGATTAGCTTGGTCTCTTAGTTCTATTATTAATGTCACTACTGGTGGTTCATTGATGTCAAAACTATATCATGACGCTTATGTTTTTATTGAAGAAATGTCTACCAATAATTTTCAATGGCCTTCTGAGAGGTAAATATTAAAAAGTAGCCAATATTCATGAATCTGATGCATTTACAATGTCAGCAAATAGGGTAAATCCTAAGAAAGTAGCCAATATTCATGAAACTGATGCATTTACCATGTTAGAAAATTAAGTTTTACAATTTCAAGGAAGTTAGACCAATTTGGAATGAATTTTTCTCAACCAATTTCCATGATTGAAGACATTTCATCAGGCCAAATGGTAGATTTTCACGCATCAATAGAAAATTTAAATGCCTTAAATAACAAGTCAAATAAATCATATTCAAATTATTATAACCCAGGTTGGAAGAACCATCCTAATTTTAACTGAAATAATACTTCAGGTGGTAATAATCAACAATGGGGGAACAACCAAGTAAACCCATTGAGAAATTAGAACAACCAAGAGAATAATAATAATAGATCTACCCATCCTCCAGGTTTCAATAGTAATCCACAATTTAAGGAGAAGAAGTTATTTATAGAAGAAATGGTGTTACAAATGGGAATTCGGTTACAAAGTCAAGGAGCTACAATTAGAAATATTGAGAATCAACTTGGACAAATGGCAAATTCATTAAGTAATAGATACCAAGGAATACTTCTTAGTAATACTGAAACAAATCCGAAAGACTAGAATAAAGAACAAGTAAAAGCCATTCAATTTAGAAGCGCGAGAGAGTTGGAAGGCAGGGATTGATGAACCAAAAGAGGACACTCTGAAATGTTAAAAAAGACGTATTTCTATACCGAAAATTGACTTGGAAAAACCCTCACCTCCATTTCCTCAGAGAATTCATCAACAGAAGTTGGATAAAAAATTTTCAAAATTTATGGAAATTTTTAAGAAGCTTACAATTAATATTTCATTTGCTAAAGGCTTAGAACAAATGCTAAGCTATGTAAAGTTTATGAAGAATATTCTCAATAGGATAAAGAAGTTTGAAGATAATGAGAATGTTGCACTTAGTGAGGAGTTCAGTGCTATAATTCAAAAAAAGCTTCCTAAAAAACATAAAGATACTGGTAGCTTTATTATTCCATGTGCAATAGGAGACAAATTTTACGGAAAAACTTTATGTGATTTAGGTGCAAGAATTAACCTTATTCCATTATCAATATTTAAAAGATTGGGATTAGGAGAAATAACCCATACTACTATAACTCTGTAGTTAGCAGATCATTCAATAATGTCTATAAAGGAGTTACAAAAGATGTCCTAGTGAAAATGGATCAATTTATCTTTTCTGTTGATTTTATTGTACTGGATATGGAGGAAGATAAAGGGATACCTATCATTTTGGGGAGATCTTTCCTAGCCATAGAAAGAGCAATGATAGATGTGCAGAAGGGGGAATTAATAATGTGCTCAATGATCAAATAGTTACTTTCAATTTTTCAAGATCAATGAAATATCCTGCAAAAGCTAGAGATGATGAATGTTATAGAATGAATGTTATAAGACATCTGAGTGAATGTCATTTTAGAACAAATTATTAAGAAAAATCTGATATAAAGATTTGGAACACAAGCAAGTAGAGGAATTAGATCAATGTGAAGATCTTTATAAGGAAGATTCAAACTATGTTCGAGAAAGTTTCAAAATTTTGGACACCATAGAAAAAGATAAATCATTTTGTCCATCAACAGAAAAACCTCTTGAACTTGAGTTGAAGTTACTTCCTGAACATTTGAAGTATAATTTTTTAGGTGTTTCCTCTACTTTACTAGTTATAATTTCTTCAAAGTTAACGATGGAAGAAGAAAAAAGATTAATGAAAAGTTTGAAAAATTTTAAGAAAGCCTTTGGATGGACAATAGTTGATATTAAAGGAATTAGTCCTTCAATTTGTATTCATAGAATTCATATGGAAGAGAACTGCAAACCCAGGGTTGATCCATAAAGGAGATTGAATATTATTATGAACGAAGTTGTAAAGAAAGAAATTTTAAAGTCGTTAGATTTTGGAATTATCTACCCTATTTCAGATAGTGCTTGGGTTAGTCCAATTCACTACGTTCCTAAAAAAAGAGGAGTAACTGTGACTGTGAATGAACATAATGAATTAATACCTACTACACAAGTCACAGGGCGGCAAATATGCATTGATTATAGAAAATCTCACCACAAGGAAAGATCATTTTCCACTACCCTTTCTAGATCAAATGCTGGATAGAATAATTGGGCATAAATACTTTTCTTTTATGGATGGATATACTGGTTATAACCAAATACAAATAACTCCTAAAGATCAAGAGAAAACAACATTTACCAGTCCTTATGGTACATTTTCTTTAATAAAAATGCCTTTTGGTTTCATGTAATGCCCCTGCTACATTTCAAAGATGTATGATGGAAATTTTTTGTGATTTAATTGAAAAATGGATTGAAGTCTTTACGGATGATTTTTCAATGTTTGGAACTTCATTTGACTCATGAATATAACATTTATCTAAATTTCTCAAATGATGTGAAGAAACAAATTTAGTCCTTAATTGAGAAAAATGTCAGTTTATGGTAGCAAAAGGAATTGTATTAAGACATCAAATATCAGAAAATGGTATGGAAGTAGATTTTGTTAAAATTTAAGTGATCGGTAATTTATCTTATCCAACAAATGTAAGGGAAATTAAGAGTTTTAAAGGATATGCTAGATCCTACATACGATATATTGAAAACTTCTCAAAAATTGCTAAGCCCTTATGCCATTTACTAAAGAAAGATGCAAATTTCAATTTTGATGAAGAATTCCTACAAGTTTTTGAGTTATTAAAAGAAAAATTAGTCACTGCACCAATTATAGTTTCAGCCGATTGGGGAAAACCATTTGAATTGATGTGTGATGTTAGTGATTATGCTATTGGAGTTGTTTTAGGACAAAGATGTGATAAAATTTTCAAAGTAATTTACTATGCTAGTAAAACTCTAAATGAAGCACAAATTAATTATACAACAAATGAAAAAGAGTTTTTAGCAATAGTATATGCTTTTGATAAATTTAGATCATACTTAATTGGAACTAAATGTATGGGGCATACAAATCATTCTACTTAAGAGTATATGCCTTTGATAAATTTAGATCATATTTGATTGGAACTCATTGTATAGTACATACAGTTCATTCTGCTATTAAGTGCTTAATGAAAAAGAAGGATGCTAAACCTAGACTTATAAGATGGATTCTTCTTTTGCAAGAATTTGACTTTGAAATAATAGATAGAAAGGAGACTAAATATTAAATTGCTGATCATTTGTCCAGGCTTAAATTAGAAAAACCACTATGTTTTGAAAAAAAAAATTAATGAACATTTTCCAGATAAAAAATTGTTCAGTATTAATGTGTGGCGAGTTCCGTGGTATGTTGACATTGTGAACTTTCTTATTAGTGATATTATACCCTATAGAATGACATACCAATAGAATAGGAAATTTATATCTAAAGCCGAGACTTATTTTTGGGATGACCCGTTTTTATATAAACAAGGGAAGGATCTAATTATTCGAAGATGTGTGCCTTTAGAAGAGACTTATGAAATTATCCAAAAATAAATTATTTGAAGATGTGTAACATTAGAAGAAACTTATGAAATTATCCAAAAATGTCATAATTCATAATTTTGGGGGACATTTTGGTGTTGATAAAACAACATACAAAATTTTACAATCTGGATTTTATTGGTCTACTATCTTTAGATATGTTAATGCTTATATCAAAACATGTGATAGGTGTCAACGTGGAGGCAGTATTTCTAGAAGAAATGAGATGCCCCTCAATTATATGCTAGAAGTTAAAATATTTGATGTTTGGGGATTAGATTTCATTGGACCATTTTCATTAATTTATATATACTGTTAGCAGTGCACTATGTATCCAAATAAATAGAAGCTGTTGCTTTACCTTAATGTGATGCTCTAATTGTTGCAAAGTTTTTAAAAACAAACATATTTTACAAATTTGGGATGCCAAGAGTTATCATAACTGATGGGGGAAGTCATTGTAAAAATGCCATAATGGAGAAATTATTAAAAAAATATCATATAAACCATATGAATGCTACTGCTTAGCACATTCAGACAAGTGGTTTGACTAAATTATCCAATCATGAAATTAAAATAATTATGGAAAAATCTATAAATCCAACAAAAATGGATTGGTCATTCAAAACTTTGTGGGCTTATAGGACTGCATATAGAACTTCTATAGGAATGTCCCCATATAGGCTAATAATTGGGAAAGCTTCACAAGTTTAATATGAGCATAAAGCATATTGGGCGATTAAAGAGTTCAATTATAATTTGAAAGATGTTGGTGAGAAAATATGATTACAATTAGATGAACTTAAAGAAATAAGGAATGAGTCTTATGAAAGTGCAAAGATTTTCAAAGAAAAGATGAAGATGTGGCATGATCGAAGGATTCTTACTAAAAATTTTCAGCAAGGGCAACAAGTTTTACTATGTAATGCAAGATTAAGATTATTTCCAGGCAAACTTAAGTCCAGGTGGATGGGCCCATTTGTTGTGATGAAAGTTTATCTTTGTGAAGATGTGGATATCAAAGATCCTAATACTGAGAAAATATTTAAATTGAATGGTCATAGACTGAAACCTTATTTTATAGAAGATCAACTTAAACTTAATGATTTAATGATGTTGGGTCAATTGGAATAAGCACTGGTTAAGTCAGGCTAACGACGTTAAACCAAGCGCTCTGTGGGAGGCAACCCATAAGTATCAGTGTGCTTTTATTTTGAATGTTTTTTGTGTGTGATTAAGAAAATTTGCGATAGTATTTTTGAGACTATTTCATATTAGTAATGATTTTAAGACTTTATGAAGTGACTTAGACATGTTAGAATGAGTATTTGGATGTTAAGTTGTCCGGTGCTAAATCAAGTACTGGCGCTTAAGCCCCAATACTCGGCGCTTAAGCGCAGACGATAAAAACCATGTGCTAAAATGCAATTTCTAGAAGTTTTAACTGCCAATTAGTTAACTTAAATGTGTCATGGCAGTTTTAGGATGTGTCTAGAAGTTATAGGAAGGATTTTGGCCTATAAATAGAAGGGTTTTATAAAGAATTTTTACCACAATTCAAATTTTAACGCTAAAGTCTAAGAGAAAGAGAGATTTGGAGAAAATGTCTTCATGGGAGATGGATTTGAAGAAAAAAAAAGAGGCCATGTGGAAGAAATTCATTAGTCAAAGTGCACAAGAGATGTATAACAATTTCTTATCCATTTGTATTGAAGAAATAGTGGAAAAGATCAACAAAATTGAGTTTGACGTGGCTTCAATTGAGGCAGAGGTAAATAAAGTTAATGCACATCTAGAGCATATTGGGTGGCAATTAAAAATGCAATTTAGCCATACTAGTTATATAGAGAAAACAGATAAGGTGATGTATCTTAAGCATAAATGGATTAAAGAAGATTATATCAAAGCTTATCACCACCGTCCGTTTTATCAACTTTATATTCCAAATGCCTAAGGAGAGACTAATGTGAGATAGGAATTTGTTCCAACAAATGAAGAGTGGAATTAAGTTCTACTCTAATATTTGCTTGTTAAGAGTTGTTTTGTTTTAAGTGATTATGTGATTATGTGTGTTATTGTGTAAGTTTTTTTAGTGTTTGTATTTAGAAAAATTTTCTTATCTGAGTCTCTTTGGAATGAGAATTAAGTGTTGAATGTTGTTCTTGAATGAATATAAGTGTTTGTTTGTAAAAATTTTGTGTTATTTTAACCTCGAATCGAATTAGTTATATTGAAGAATATTGAGAGAGATGAGAGTTAAAGGAGAGAAAAATAGTCATTTAAGTGTTATAAGACCATTTAAGGGTGGTTTAATTAGGCTAATAGTGCATTTTATTTAAATTAAAAAATATAAAAAAATTATCCACTGGCGCCTAAGCATCACAACCCCACCTTAAGCGCGAGGCAACCCGAGAGGCAGGTGCCTAAGCAGCACATATCCACGCTTAAGTGTTGGTTTATGAAAACCGGTTCGTGAATGGTTAAAAGTGAAAATTAACCCCTAAAAATGCCATTTTTGCTCCTGTCATAGTCTTCTTCTTCCAACGTTTGCAATTTTGAGTTTAGGGTAAACCTTTTTGTGGAGTATTCTTGGTGGATTCGAGCCAAATTTGCTAGATTTCGATTTCTTGAGGTAAGAGCTTCACTTTTATGTAGAAATTTTGGATTTTCACCATGTATTTTGAGTACATTTGGAGAAACCAGAAAATCACTATTCATGGTGAAAAGTGAATAAAATTTTTTGAAAATTACATAAAAATTGTAGTTTAAACTTATAGGAGTTGAGTTTAGTAGATTACACTTGATCTTTGAAATTATTGTGGAATTTTGTGAAATTTTCGAAATGGCACCAAGAATGAAGAGGAGAAAGGGGAAGTCCCACTTTGATTCAAGCAAGTTTATGAGTTCAAAAGATCAGGACAGATATAGTGATGCTCTACAGTCATGAAAATTGTTTCCTGAGTGGTGTTTTAAAAATCCAAGTGGATCTATGGAGGATTTGATCTTTCGCCAAAAATGGGAACAATTTTGTTGTTTTTTCTATTATGGTTGTGATTTCTATAGTTTTGGAGTTCTATGCAAACCTCCTTGAGGCGGAAGAGGATGGAGTTGTGGTCAGAGGCAAATAGGTACCATTTTCACCGGAGGTAATGAACATGTTCTACCATTTACCACCTGATACTCTATGTTTTTATTTGAATTATAGTCCTACTGAGACATAATTGGACGGAATTATATCAGTTTTGATTATTGGAAGGGGACTCTGGAAAATTATAAATAAGATGAGAGTTAATTTTTCCAATTCAAAGTTAAGTGCTCCATCAAAGGCATGAAACTACTTTATTTCAGCTCGTCTGTTACCGATGAATCATCTTAGTGAAGTTACAAAGGTTAGTGCAATGTTGAATTATTATATTAAGAAGTGCGATTCTATCAACATTGGAGCTTTGATTTGTCGGACTATCATCAGTTTGCTACTGTTGCTACTACTGCAGGTTTGGGATTTGCTTCCTTAATCTTTTCTTTATGTGAGCAAGTTGGAGTTAGATATGATAGTTGGGAAGAAGTATTGTTGCCTCTAAAACAGATTACAAGTGTGAATGTGAAATCATATTCTGAACACTCTATTTTTGGTTGGAGGGGAGGATTTTCGAGAAGTTATAGAATGTCGACATCTGCAGCATCCACCTCCGCTGCTTCTACATATAGACCATCTACTTCAAGACTATCTACATCTAGAGGTCAGCCTACTGAATCTCAGGATCAATTATTGCAGAAGATGATGGATAATATTAATTTTACCACAGATAACGTTTGAAATCTAGAAAAATTTGTAGATCTTATTGATGGATATGTCAGAAGACATAGTGATTATGAAGAGAAATTTCACTCATCTTAGGAGAGCCTTATTAGGGGTAACCAAGTAGTGGAATTCCCTTCATATCCAAAGTATCCTAATTATGAGTCTGCAACATTTTGGGATAGCAGTGACACTAATGATGATGATGAGGAGGAGGACTAAGTTATTTTTATGTTTGTATTATGTGATATACTTTGTGGTGTGCACTTGATGCATTTGAGTTTGTATACTTGTTGGACTATGTGATGTGTTAGACTTTTTGTTTAATTGTTATTATAATGTTTGTGTTTTGTTATCATTGTGTTTTAAATTCTAGTGTATTAATTGTTGTTGTGTAATGTGTTTTAGTTAGTTAAGAATGAACTTATTTCTATGTCTTAAGAAAGTTGAAAATCTTGCTAGCTTTAATTGTAAACTTTAATTTCAAAAATTTGCTACCCTGTATTTTCTTTTATCTTATCAGTGTGATTACTTTTATGTTGAGATTATGAAGTCAAAGTTAGTGTGTTTGTTTTCTTTTATGTTTGTATCCAATACTTAGAAGCCTAATAAATCTCTATTTGTTAAAAAGTAAGAAATTTGATCTAAGGTTAATTTTACTCCTATTTTTAGTTTTGTACCTATATAATTAGGGTGTGAAAATTTCTGTAAGCATGTTATTTCAAATTTTATTCCTGCTTATATATATATCTGCTGTTAAACTGTTTAATTTTGTTAAGAATTTAAGTTTGATGGGGAATGAAAAATATTTTCAAAACTTGAATTTTATTTGCTCTCAAATGAGCTACAAGTGAATTTGATTTGAAAAGAAAAATGATCATGTATATGGAGTTATATTACAGAAGTAAACTTTTGATTATAGAAATGAGTAAAAAAATTTAGTTAAAATTTTATAAGTGATGTAGAAAAATTTAAAGTTGAAAGGTTTTAAATGTAGAAATGATAAAGATTGTGTAACTATCTTTAGTAGGAGATATTGTACTTTTGAAAAATGTGGAAGGATTAGACTTTTATTTTTGAAACTTAAATTTCTTTTATTAAAAATAATTTTCATAAGCTATTATTATAATTTTAAGTAAAAGAAAAATATCAACTCTTTGTTTTAGGAATAGAAGAGTGGAATTCAAAATCATTAAAGACCTATCTAGATATAGTAATCCTTGCCAAAAAAAGGAAAAGAAAAAAGACAAAGAAAAAGAAAAAGAAATAAAAAAGAAATAAAAATAAATAAATAAGAAAAGAAAAAGTTGAAAAAGGGAGGAGAAGCTTGAGGATTAGAGCCCAATCAAAAATTGGTTCCACATCTTATCTTTTTAAAGTATAGGACTTAGGAAACTCTTAAGCTTAAAGATATATATAGTAAGTAAAATTATGTTTAATAAAAATTTTTAAGTGAAGGAAATAAAATGCTTAAGTTCTATGTTTTGGAAAATCTACAAGTATTTCTGAATTAGATAAGAACTCATAATTTTCATGCTTCATCAGTTTAAGGATTTCTAAACTTTAAGTTGGTCTCATTCACTAGAATTTTTTTTAAATTAGATTACTATATTTCTAGAACAAAATTTTAGAACCTCCTAAACAAACTCATATACATAATCATACTTATTTAGTTTTTAAAGACTGAAGTGTCACTTGAGGAAAAGTAACATTTTAAGTTTGGGAGATTTTGATACACCTAAAATATATAGTGTATTTATACACATTTTTACACCAATTTTTGAGATATTGCACTTTAATGGAAGGTATTTGTGTGTTTTCTTTCAGGTGCAAGTAAAAAGGTGAAAAATGCTAAAAGGAGTGAAAAATGAGCAAATTTGGAGAAAAAAATGCAAAAATGGTGCAAAATTATCTTGTTACCTAAGCGTTAGAACCGGCGCTTAAGCGCCAGTGAAACAGAGAAGGCTGCGCCTAAGCGCTAGAGGCCTCGCGCTTAAGCACCAGTGACAGTTACTTGACAGATTAATTCATTTTGATAAATTTTGAAGGAACATTTGAGGCACCTATTGGCAAAAATGGGTGGTTATAACCACCGAGGATGAAAATATAATTCAAGAACGTGTGAAAGGAGGCATTCCTAGGGAAATACATTGAATCCAGACACATTTTAAAGAAATACCAAGGCACCTTTTGAAAAATTATAAAGGAAAGAAGTTGAGACTTTTTGAAGTGGGGAGTCCTGAAAAATCTTAAGAAGTTTTGAAAAGTTCTTAAAGAAGTTTTGGAAGAACCTTTTGGAGAAAATTTCAGGCACCAGAAATTTATTTTTCTTTTGTTTATAGTATTAATTTGAGAGTTAAGAGTGTTGTAAAAGAGAAGAGATTCAAAGGAACTTCAAGAATTTGGTGGAGGATTTGAGATAATTTTTTTTCTTTGTTTTAAAATACTTTTGGTTTTAATTGAGACTTCTTGTTGGTTTGAAAATGATTTCTACTTCTAAACTAAAGTGTGGTTTTATTTTCTCCATGGATTCTAAGTAGTTTTCTTTATCGTTCTCCTTAAACTGATAAGTAATTAAAGTGTTGGATGGAAGTTGTGGAGAGTATTAATCTTTAATGTTGGAAGAAGTTGTGATGATTTAATTCCATGCACTTCATTTACTTTTTGATATGGCCATCTAGATGTTAAAATTTATTGTGAGAACATGTAGGAACCGGGATGGTATTGTCTCAGTCAATAATTGGAAAGAATTACATTAGATTGTATGAATGAGAATATAGTTCATATGATTGAATGCAAATAAATTGGGATATAATCTTTGAAGTGACAGACTAAAGCCCCCAACTTGGTTTATTGTTTTAGATTTTGATACGAGAGGTTAGCCCCCTGGTGGAGGGAACCGAGGAAATTTAGAGTGAGAGCTAGTATCTTCCCTGCGTAACCGGTCTTCAGAACTATTTAAACTTTAATTGGTCAATGTTCTTTATAGTATCTCTAGTAAGGGTAAAGAATAAAATTACTCCTATTTGGAACAACACAATTTGAATACTTTCATATTAGAATTCCTATACTTATTATTGATTCATGATAAGGAGAAAGATATTTTGTATTCAGTGCTTTTCTTTTTCATAAACTCAAGTTATCTTTATTAAGTTATTATGCCATTTTCAAAAATTAAAAATACCAAAATAAGTTTAAATTTCACTCCTGTGATAAAAACTATAGTTTAAGTATTTATCTTTTTAAAGTAGAAAGTTTGTTACTTTAATTATCGCATATTGTGAACAATCTTTGTGGGTTTGATATTTGGGGCTTTGTCAAAAAGTCTTATATTACTTGATAACGATACGTATACTTGCGTAGCATCCCAATATATATATTAAGTTAAAAAGTAAAATTCTTATTTTCTTCAAGATCAAGTGCTTGGTACTATTTCAAAGTAAGGAAAAATAAGTGAAATATATAATCAAATACATTGTTATACTATTGCATATAAACTTTCGAGATCACCTTTCCCAGTTGATACTCCTTGGTCCAATCTTTAAAAAGTCTTATCCTTTAGAATTCTTGAAGACAATACTTTTTGATCTAAATTGAAAGTTTTCTTAAGTGGTCTCGGTCATTTGAAATGTAATTAACTATAGAGGTTTGCCTCTATAAGAAGCTTTAAGAACCCATATAATATAAACCCTACCTAATTCCTTATATTAGATACGGGAATTTGTCGATCAACAAAAAAAATATTTTTTGGCAGACTAAGACGGATGTCATAAATTTTTTAGTCTATTTAATCAAGCACCACCAGCAAGTAGTGTAACTATCATTCGAGGTAGATATATTGCTTGCGGTGTTGTGCTCAATTATTTAAACTATTGCAGATTTGAGATCGATTCGGTCTTGTTTTTTTCAAAAATTAACATTTTACTTTTTATAAATTACCCCTCTCTCTCTCTCTGTGTATATA
>JXCR01118201.1:0-31051 GCA_002079205.1 Phalaenopsis hybrid cultivar | reverse complement strand
GCCGCCACATATTTTGATATGTATATATATATATATATATATATATATATATATATATATATATTAAATTAAATTAAATCAACTTTTAAAACCGAGAGTCAGGATATTCATTCGGACGGCCAAAAATTTCTAAAACTCTTAGTGATTGACAACCCTAATTAATTAAATTGGTTAGATTGAAACAACAAATAATTTCATCTTCAAATTAAAGCCAAACATTAAAATAGTTTGGGAAGTCATTGAGGTTCTCCTCAGGATCTATCACATCCCCTACTTTTCTTTCCTTTGGATTTCATAATAAATTTTTTTAATTTGATCCTTTCCCGCTTGATTTTCTATGTCTGATCTTGAAACCCTAAATGTTGAATTCTTGATGAAAAATACCACAAACTATCATTGTTGGTATTTTTAAATGATTTTGGTCATTTAAGATGTAATTAAATATAAGGGCTTGCCCTTACAGGGAACTTTAAGAACTCAGGTAATATAAACCATATTTAATCTTTATATTAGATAGGGGAACTTGTAGATCAATATATAAAGGGTTCACGGACAAAAAATGAATGTCATAACTTTCTTTAGTTTATTTAACTGAGCCACGCTATCAAGCAATGTATCTATTCCTCGAGATAGGTGTATTGCTTGTAATGTGGTGTCAGATTGTTTAAACTATCAAATGTATGAGATCTTGTTAGCCTCATTTTTCAAAATTAAAATATTATTTTTAAAAATTGATTATGCATATATACCTAATCATATATATTATTAAAGCGACGACTGACAGCTACTTTTAACATTATGAAGGAGAAATTAGCTAGTAGTCTTATTGTATAAGTTTCTAGAATGTGTTAACTCTATTTTGTAAGGCTGTTATAAAATAAAATAAGTGTTGTAGTAACCTTGGACCTATCTTTTGAGCCATCATTTTTTTTTGTAAAGTTAGGAAGTGTTGTGGCCAATTGATTACTATAAATTGAGCTATCCAAAAGAAGTCAGAACACAAGGCAAAGGATGAACCTCAATTAGATCATCAATGGTACTTTATATGATGTCAGTCAACTAGTTTGACATAGGTCTAAGATTGGAATTCACATGGTTAGTCTGTCTATGTCTTGTGCTAGCTCCATAAGCATGCCCACATTATAAGATGGGCTTGTGTTTGTCCCTCTTTGCCTCGATTATCAGTAGACTTACCTAAGGACTAAATTTTATACCTAAAATAAAGAAAAAACTTTGACTTACCTTTTAAGAGTAAAACCAAACTCATGACTAAAATAAATTGTAAAAATCATTTCATTTACAACATTAGCAAATGACATGCATATAAAACAACCTTAATTGACATTAAAAAAAATTGAATAAAAACCTCTTTTTGATTTAGTAATATAAACAAGAATATGACATGTGGGCATATAAATAACATATTTCTTTTATGCTTTCACCTTCAAGCACTCACTCATTGCACAATAGGGGAATTGTTTAACCTATGAAAACCATTTCACCAAATGGAAGAAAGCTCTGCCCTCTATATACATTTTACCTTATAAATTGATCTTCTAAACATTCATCATCAAAGACTTGCATAACTCATTATACGACCTACTTTGACACACTCAATACTAATCAAAGATAATAAAATACTTGGATCTTATGAGATGAGAAAATAATTAGATTTCAAGTCTCAAAAATATATTCGTATTAGTTCTAGGAAATTTTTCACACCTGACATGTTTAAGCAACTTGATGTATAATCAAGTGGTAAGACCTACTACTTCTAAAAATGACAATCTTACCTTATCCTACATTTCTTTGAGATAAACCATTTATCCACCTAAAAATTACATGTTTTTAGTGTACGTTTTATGCACATTTTAAATGATATTACACATTAAAAGAAGTTATTTTGTATATTTTTTTCTTCAAGTACAAGAAATGTACTTTTAGTGAAAATGAAGCAAAAATAGTGCAATTTGGAGCCAAATTTAGCAACGATGAAAATTTTGATATGGCGCGTTTCGTTATAACTTTCCATACTTTATCTTCTTCATATTTATTCCATATTTTTGAATGAAATTACACTTTAAAGAAATATTATTTTTATTTCAATCTTGTAGGTATACCAATCTGGAGTGCAATAAAGCTGAAATGAAGGGAAACAAAGTTGAAATAGGGTGAAATGATGGAGCTGCGCATAAGGTGGTGCCATAACAACCAGAAGGGAGACATAGCACTAGACATAGGTAGTGCCCCAGGCTGGTGCTAGCTTTTGGGAAATTTTGAGTCATTCAGGGATGTTCTGGAAGCTTCTGGACAACTTGCAGGCCCATGGAGTGATTCAATGAATCTAGATGCTTGGGAAGGCTCTTGGATGAAAAGATGTGTCTCTAAAAGGATGTGTCTCTTGGATGAAGAGCTGTGTCTCTTGAAGAAATAAGGGGTTTTTATTTCTTTTTAAATGGGGGGGCTGACACCTCTCATAAGGGGTAATTAGGAAGTAATTAGAGGAGTCTAGAGAAGTAATTAGGAAGTGTTTCAGGAGGAGTTTTGCGTGATTTTATGGAGATGTAGATTTTTTCCATTTTCGAGATAGATTTGTGAGGGATGTTGAGAGATATGTGTAAGGAAGTATGAGCGGCACATGATTCAACAAGAGACTTTGTTGGAGAGATTTTTCTTCTTTCTTATAAAAGGAAAAAGCTAAGTATTGTGTTCTTTATTTCTCTGTAATTGTTTTAAACACTTTTTAGTTGATTTTCTTTGATTTAATTGAATTTTTCAATTGTTATTTATCCATGCTTCATAAGTAGTTTTCCTTACCCTTTTCTTTTAATATGAAGTAGTGGCATGTGTAGGAAAGTTTGTTTTATAAAAGAATTATTTTTATTTTCATGTGATAAGTAATATCTCCTTTGCTTCATTGACATAACTTAAGTGGCAATAAGTTATGTTAAAATTTGTTGCATATGAAACAAAGACTCGGGAGAGCAGTGACCTTGCAACTTGAGTGCACTCACATTGACCGGCTAATTAATAAAATAATTAGGTAGCAATGCAACTTTTAAGGAAACATAGTTTAATGAGTTGTTTCTATTAGATGCTTTTAGGTGACAGATAGTTGCATAAAACTAATAGAAAACTAAACGTACCTATATGCTCGAAAGAGGGTAGGTAAACATATCTTCCCTGTTGGCACATAACTTAGTACTTAATTTTATCAAATTTTTTTTGACTGTTGATGCCATTTTCTTCATTTTAATTTTATTTTGCAATGAAATAGATGCATGTTTAGGAATTTATACTTACATGGAAATTCTCAATTTTTATTAATGTGATGGTATTTTCACCGGCTCTTATCTGACTTTGCAAACTTATCACTTGTGAGGTTTGAATCCGTTGAGAAATACAATGATTTTGAAGGGCAATTATTTCACCCAACTAGTGGATACAACTCTTCGTTCTAGGCAGAGCCATGGTGATCACCTAAGGGGGAGTGCAAATAAATAGGGAGATAAGTTTTGATCGGCATAGAATTGGTTAGTTCTAGAGTGACGAGCTAGATTCGTATCAATTTGGCTTAAGTTTTAGTACCCTAATGCTTGGATTTGGTCAATATAATAACATAGGCTTAAGGGAATCTAGAGGTGAGATACTAGATAGTTCTAATGGGAATCGAGATGTTAAGGAATCGTCCTTAACTTAGTCAAAGTTCTTTGATAGCACCGGGAGGGGGTAAAGAATATGTATGCTCCTATTTGTCACTGAATACTTTAAAATCTAAGCATTTCATTTCTTCACATTATCTAGGTCATTGTGCAAGATGAGTAGTCTTTAACATCTCAAAATTCTCCGAACCAATTTATCCAAACAAGTTATCTTTAGATTTAATATTTTCATTTAGGAGTGGTTGTTACAAAAATCACTTTAGTCGACATTCCAAACTTAGGCTTGATAGTATTAAACTGGAATTAGCCCAAGGGATTTAGTACATTACTTCTCTGTGGGATTGATATTGGAGTCTTAAAATAAAACCTACATTACTTGAAACGATATGTATACTTGTGTAGTACCACTAGTGTGTAACCTATTTTCTAAATTTTATAACATTTTGATTTTGCACACTAGCCACTAAATATAAATAGGGTCAAGTTTTTTGTCATCTTTTGGAAGTTAAATTATCGTGTAATTGCGGGTCGGGTCAAGTTTTTGGAGTCGTTGCCGGGGAAGCTTCGGTAAGAAATTTTAGGAGAATTTTAGTTAAACATGTAAGACTTAGATTTGAAAATTATAATATTATTATATAGTGTGTTTAATATTATGTGTTTAATTTAAAGAAAAATCTAAACTACCAAAAATAATTTTGATATCCGTTCTATTAGTTAAGTTTTAGATTTGTATGCGTAGTTTAGAAGCTACAAACCTTGAATTTTATGACTCAGATTGAGAGAGGATATGAATAAAAAAAGACTCCATGAATTTAATGTAAAAATGGTGGATCAACAAAATTATGAATATTCAGTTCTACATTATAATGCTGGGAGCTTTGACAGAGTAAACCCCAATAGGGTAGCGAATTTTCATGAAGATATGTTGACTATTTTAACTTCTTAGGTTGCAGATATTGTGAGGAAGTTAGATCAATATGTAGAAAGTTAATCTCATGGACCCCAAATATTGAGTAAAATTCATTTGGACAATTGATTGAAACTAAATCTTTTGAAACTAGCCAATAGATATACAATACTTATATTGATTATTATAACCCAGTTTGGGAAAACTATTCAAAATTTAACTGGAATAACAATTTTGGAGGAGAAGACCAATTATGGGAAAATAATCAATTTAATCTGATATGTGATTGGAATAATCAAGAGAACTTTAATGATGGACTTTCCTTTCCTTACAGATTTAACTCGAAACTACAACATGAGGAGAAGGAATTACTATTAGAAGAGGTTGTGATTCAAATGGTGAGTCATTTGGAAAGTCAAGGGGTTGTAATAAGGATTATAGAAAACCAACTACGGAAGGTTGTTAATTTAATTAACAGTTAACCCCAATATGTGTTACTTAGTGACCATAAGACAATCCTTGAGAAGAATAATGGTGAACTAGATAAAGCTATCCAACTAAGTAGTGGAAGAGAATTGGAGAATATGGTTCAAATAAATGCTGAGTTGAGAAAAGAAGAAAAGGAGATTGAAAGACAAATGAAATAAATTCTTAAGGAATAAGAAAAACTTATTTCATCAACTAAAATAAATATAGAAAAACCACCTTCACCATTTCGTCAGCCTTAAGGGGAAGAATTGGAAGCTAACTTGTAACAAAAGAGCAACCTAGTAGAATTTGATCCAAAATCTGAAAAACCAACTAAGAATCCAATCTTAAATTTGGGAGATCTTGAACTATCATATAGAGGTCTATTTCTTATAAATTTGAAAGATGATATTAATATGAAAATTGAGAAAACAATTAAAAGAATATTAGATCTAGTAAGTATCATGAGGAATTATAATCTAAATTAATCTGAAATGAAAAAGTTGATTGAAAACTAAAATTTGAGGATAATTTAGGAATCCTTGAATCTGGAAAAGATTGGGTTGTTGTTCAAGATTTACTTAAATAGAATTTTGATCCAGGAGGAATCATTTGTCAGGCTGATGATGTTAAACCAAGCGCTTTATGTTATCAGTTTGCTTTGATTTAATATGCTTGAGAGTCATGATTGTTAGTGTTCTATTTTGTTTGCTTTATTGTGGATTGAATAGTTTGATTGAAGTTATTGGATGTTTGGATTTTTTTTGGATTGATATGATCTTTGTGTCATGAGGGAGGTGAATCCTTAACTTCCTATTATGGCTAGACTAATTTATGTTCTCTTGTAGTAGTTAGATTAATGAGTCCACTACGACTCTGGTCTCAACAGGACTTGAGTTTTACAAGATACATTTTGAATTTGAACAGTGACAATTCCATCTTAATTTTGTTACTTCCTTTCTTTGAACTTGTTTTTATTTGATAGGAGTCATGAACCTACTTGATGAGCAACATGTGGATGATCTTATACTATCCTTATAATTTTTAGGGGTGCTTAATTAAAAGGATAAGGTGATGCTTGAGGTTGGTGCTCGGGAGCCAATATATCAAGGATAATCGTATCCATGGGAATTGACTCTATAAAATCATTCATATGTACCCAATTTATTAGTGTGGTGATTCAGTTAAAAAGTGGAAGTAAGGTAATGAGATGCGATGAGTTAAAAGAAGAATTGCCCTCATTTAACATGTGTGTTTGTGTTTGTATCACAATAATATAAAGATTTGTAGAACACTTAAATATATATATTCCTATGTCAATACATGTTATGCTTGTTAAACCTTTCTTTAGTTCAATTTTGTTCTGGCATGCTTAGTTTAGATTTATTTTCTGTTGCAAATTGTTTCATCCTGATGAATACTTGTAAATGTTTCTGATAGACATTTGTGGTAGATAGAATTTATGAATTATTTTTCTTCCTACTTACCTTTTTTGTACTTAATGTTATACATGATAAAAATCAAGTTTAGGGATAGGAAGAAAAATAAATTTCAAAGTTAGTATACTTCCTCTTAGTTTAATATCATTGCAAGCATGTTTTAGGCTATATTTACTTTCTTTTGCAGTCATTATATCATGATTATGCATGTATATGAATTTGATAAGATGTTGTAGTTGTCGGTAAATTCAACTTTTATATTTCTTCCTGCTACATTTTATATAATTAACTGCAAAATATTTAAAAATTTATGTCTAGGGGAGGAAGAAAAATAAATTTCAAAGTTAAACTTTATTTATTCTCAAAGAAACTATATATAAATTTTATTTTGAATTATTATTATGTGGAGTTATTTTAAGAATACTAAAATTATAAATATAGAAATGTAATAGGAAAACTTAGTAAAGACTTTAGTAAAATGGATGAAGCTAAAGTTAAGATGTTTAGTAAAAAATAGTAGGAAAATGATTTTATTATTTATAGTGGGAAAAATTGTATTTTTAAAAATTAAGGATTTTTAGAATAATGCTCTTTTCAAAGAATTTATACTCTATTTAAAATTCGTTTTCTAATACTATATTTTAAGTTAAGGAAAGAAAATAAGTTTTTAACTTTAGAAAAGAGATAGTGAAATTCAAAATCATTAAAGGCCTATCCAAATATAATAATCCTCACCAAAAAAAAATAAAAAAAAAAGAAAAAAAAAGAAAAGAAAAGTACAATATGAAAAAGAGAGGAGAAACTTCAAGAATAGGACCTAATAAAAAATTGATTTCACTTAAATGTTTCTAAGGAAGAAAACTTAGGATCAATCCTAAGCTTAATTTCAGTAAGTATTATTAAAATTATTTTCTCTAAAAGCCATAAATTCTGAAATTATTAGTTTTCTAAAAATCCAAACTTTGGGAACTTCTCAATTAAATTTGAATTAAATAAAAAATCAAGATTTCTAAGTTTAATACTAAATATTCTTATACCATAGATATCATCTAATTTACTGTAAATTTTTTTAAGTTTGACTATAATATTTCTAAAACAAAATTTTAGTACATCTTAAAGAAATCCACAAACATAAATCGACTTATTTTGAAAGTTGTAGTATTACTTAAGGACAATTAACGTTTAAGTTTGAGGGAATTGATCCACCTAAAAATTGTCTATTTTTAGCATACATTTCATGCTCATTTTGTGAACATTTTTAATGATATTACACTTTAAAGGAAGTTATTTTTATATTTTTAATTTCAAGTACAAGAAATGGACTTTTGGTGAAAATGAAGCAAATATGGTGCAATTTGGAGCCAAATTGAGCAAGGAAGAAAATTATGATCTGACATATTTTGATATGAATTTCCATGCTTAATCTTGTTCATATTTATTCCATGTTTTTTAATTAAAATTACACTTTAAGGAAAGTTTATTTTCATGTCTATCTTGCAGGTATAATAATCTAGAGCGCAGCGGAGCTGAAACGAGGCGAAACAGAATTAAAATGGAGTGAAATGGGGCGAAGCATTGGAGCTGCACACAGGGTGGTGCTATGGCACCCATAATTGCTCCATAGTGCCAGACATAGGTGCTATAGTGCCCCCGACTGACACTATAGCCCTGAAAATGGATATTGGACGGCTTTTGGATGATTCTGGGCCATTCCGAGATGTTCTGGAAGCTTGTGGACAAATTGCACGCCCCATGGAGTGATTTAATGAATCTAGACAATTGGAAAGGCTCTTGGATGAGGAGATGTGTCTCTTGGAATGAAAGGCTGTGTCTTTAGGATGAAGAGTTGCGTCTCTTAGACAAAGGAAGAGTTTTTGTTTCTATTTAAATAAGAGGGTTGATGCCTCTCGTAAAGGGTAATTAGGAAGTAATTAGAGGCGTCTAGAAAAGTAATTACAAAGTGTTTTAGGAGAAGTTTGGTGTGAGTTTATGGAGATGTAGATTTCTCCATTTTCTGGAGAGATTGGTGAGGGATTTTGAAAAACTTATAAGGAAGTATGAGCGGCGCATGGATCGGCAGGAGACGTTGTTGGAGAGATTGTTCTTCTTTATTTCAGAGGGAAACAACTAAGTATTGTGTTCTTCATTTCCTTTAAATTGTTGTAAACACTTTCGTGTGGATTTTCTTTTATTAAAATGAGCTTTTCTATTGTGTTTTACTCATGCATCGTAAGTAGTTTTCTTTATTCTTTTCTTCTAATATGAAGTTGCGACATGTGTTGGAAAACTTGTTTTATGATAGAATTATTATTATTTTCATGTGATGAGTAATATGTCCTTTGCTTCAGTGACATAACTTAAGTGACAATATGTTATTTTAAAATTTGTCGCATGTGAAAATAAGACTCGGGATAGCAGTGATCTTGCAACTTGAGTGCACTCACATGGACCGGTTGACTAATAAAATAGTTAGGCGACAATGCAAATTTAAAGAAATTATAATTTAATGATCTGTTTCTATTAGATGCTTCTAGGTGATAGATAGTTCCATAAAACTAATAGAAAACTAAACGTACCTATATGCTCAAAAGTGGGTAGGTGGACATATGTTCCTTGTTGGCACATAACTTATTACTTAATTCTATCAATTATTTTTACTGTTGATGTCATTATCTTCATTTTACTTTTCTTTTGCAATGAAATAAATGCATGTTTAAGAATTTGGATTTGCTTAGAAATTCTTTTATTTTATTAATGTGATGGCATTTTCACTGGCACTCAATTAATTTTACAAACTGATCTCTTGTGAGGTTTAAATCCGTTGAGAATCACAATGCATAGGAGGGCTATGATTTTACCCAACTAGTGGATACGACACTTCATTCTAGGAAGAGCTATGGCGATCACCTAAGGAGGAGTGCAAATAAATAGGGAGATAAGTTTTGATGGGCGTAGAATACATTAGTTCTAGAGTGACATGCTAGATTCTTATAAATTTGGCTTAAGGTTTAGTACCCTGACGCTGAGATTCAGTCAATATAGTGGCATAGGCTTAGGGGCATCTAGAGGTGAGAGGCTAGATAGTTCTGATACGGAATCAAGATGTTAAGAAATTGGCATTAAGTTAGCCAATGTTCCATGCTAGCACCAGGAGGTGGTAAAGAATAGATATGTTCCTATTTGTCACTAACTGCATTAAATTCCAAGCATTTCATTCCTTTACATTATCTAGGTAATTGCGCAAGAAAGGTAGTCTTTAACATTTCAAAATTCTCCAAACCAATTTGTTCAGATAAGTTATCTTTAGATTTAATTTTTATTTAGAAGTAGCTGTTACAAAAACCACTTTAATTGAAATTCCAAACTAAGGCCTGATAGTAGTGGACTAGAATTGGCCTAAGGGATTTCTTACATTGCTTCTCTATGAGATCGATACTATGTTCATAAAAGAAAACCTTATATTACTTGAAACGATACGTATGCTTGCGTAGTACCCCTAGTGTGTAAACTATCTTCTAAAATTTATAAAATCTTGATTTTGCATACTAGCCGCTAAATATAAACAGGTTCAAGTTTTTTTTCATCTTTTGGAAGTTAAATTACTGCGTAATTGCAGGTCGGATCAACCATGCATGTTTTAAAACTGATCAAGTGGTTTAGATGGCAGCCCTTTCCAAGCAGGATTGAAAGTTTATTGCATTTTGATTGTTGCATTTCTTTTCCCTTAGATTAGGGATCTAAGTTTTCACTTCTTTTAGTGAACTTCACCTTAGTTCTAGGATTCGAGGTTGTTCATATAATTACAACAGAAATCTTCACTTTTAGGCTCTTCCATGATTGTTTGGTGTGCAATATAAGTCTTCACATTCTAGTATGATATCAGAATCAAATATTAAATTTTCTTCAAAAACATCAAAGCCAAATAATAAGATTTTCTGAGACAATACTAAGAATTCATCAGTATCGTCAATGTCCCCAATTATTTCTTTCTTTGGTTCCGTTAATAACTGTTCAACTTTTAACATTTCCCGTTTGGAATTTCGATGACCAATTTGTGAAGCCTAAATTTAGAAATTCTTTGAAGACAAAACTTCAGGTTTAACTGAAAATTTTCTTAAGCGTCTTTTGTCTCTTAAAATATAATTAATTATACGGGCTTAAGAAATTTTAGACCCCAAAATTAATCTAAACCCTATTTATTATTCAGTCTTGATAGGAAAAAGATTTGCCGGTTTGATCGTACACCATTACAAATATCCAAAATTTCTTAATTTAAATAATTAAACCCATCGCCAAGTGNTCTCTATATATATATATATATATATATATATATATATATATACACATACATATTCCTATGTTAATACCCGCTATACTTGTTAGACCTTTCCTTAGTTCAATTTTATTCTGACATGTTTAGTTTGGATTTACTTTCTATTGCAAATTGTTTCATCCTGATGAATAATTGTAAATGTTTCTGATAGACATTTGGGGCAGGTAGAATTTATGAATTGTTTTTCTTCCTGCTTATATTTTTTCTACTATACATGATAAAAATCAAGTTTAGGGGTAGGAAGAAAAATAAATTTAAAAGTTAGTATACTTCCTCTTAGTTTAATATTATTGCAAGCATGTTTTAGGCTAGATTTACTTTCTTCCGCAGTTATTATCCTTATTATGCATGTATATGAATTTGATAGGATGTTGTAGTTGCCGGTAAATTCAGCTTTTATTTTTCTTCCTACTACATTTTATAGATTGACTGCAAAATATTTAAAAATTTAAGTTTACGGGAGGAAGAAAAATAAATTTCAAAGTTAAACTTTATTTATTCTTAAGGAAACTATATATAAATTTTATTTTGATTTTATGTTATGTGGAGTTATTTTAAGAATACTAAAATTATTAATATAGAAATGTAATAGGAAAACTTAGTAAAGACTTTAGTAAAATGGATAAAGCTAAAGTTAAGATGTTTAGTAGAAAATAGTAGGAAAATGATTTTATTATTTGTAGTGGGAAAAATTGTATTTTTAAAAATTAAGAATTTTTAGAATAATGCCCTTTTCTAAGAATTTATACTCTATTAAAAATTCTTTTTCTAATACTGCATTTTAAGTTAAGGAAAGAAATTAAGTTTTTAACTTTAGAAAAGGGATAGTGAAATTCAAAATCATTAAAGCCCTATCAAGATATAATAATCCTCACTAGAAAAAAAAAGAAAAAAAAAAGAAAAGTACAATATGAATAAGAGAGGAGAAACTTCTGGAATAGGACCTAATCAAAAATTGATTTCACTTAAATGTCTCTAAGGAAGAAAACTTAGGATCAATCCTAAGCTTAATTTCAGTAAGTATTATTAAAATTATTTTTTCTAGAAGCCATAAATTCTGAAATTATTATTTTTCTAAAAATCCAAAGTTTGGAAAATTTTCAAGTAAATTAGATTTAAATAGAAAATCAAGATTCCTAATTTTAATACAAAATATTTATATACCATAGATATCATCTAATTTACTGTATTTTTTTTTAAGTTGGACTATAATATTTCTAGAATAAAATTTTAGTACATCTTAAAGAAATCCACAAACATAAATCAACATATTTTGAAAGTTGTAGCATTACTTGAAGACAAGTAACGTTTAAGTTTGAGGGAATTGATCCACCTAAAATTGTCTATTTTTAGCATACATTTCATGCTCATTTTGTGTAAATTTTTAATGATATTACATTTTAAAGGAAGTTATTTTTTATATTTGTATTTTCAGGTACAAGAAATAGACTTTTGGTGAAAATGAAGCAAAAATGGTGCAACTTGGAGCCAAATTGAGCAAAGAAGAAAATTCTGATCTCACACATTTCGATATGACTTTCCATGCTTAATCTATTTCATATTTATTCCATGTTTTTGAATAAAAGTACACTTTAAAGAAAGTTTGTTTTCATGTCTATATTGTAGGCATACTAATCTAGAGAGCAACGGAGCTGAAACAAGGCGAAACGGAACTGAAACGGAGCGAAATGGGGCGAAGCATTGGAGCTGTGCACAGGGTGGCACTATAGCACTCATAATGGCTCCATAGCGCCAAACATAGGTGCTATAGTGACCTAAACTGACACTATAGCCCTGGAGATGGGTATTGGACGGCTTTTGGGTGATTCTGAGCCATTCCGGGATGTTCTAAATGCTTGTGAAAAATTTGCACGCACCATGGAGTGATTCAATAAATCTAGACAATTGGAAAGGCTCTTGGATGAGGAGATGTGTCTCTTGGAATGAAGGGTTGTGTCTCTAGGACGAAGAGTTGTGTCTCTTAGACAAAGGAAGACTTTTTGTTTCTTTTTAAATAAGAGGGTTGACACCTCTCATAAAGGGTAATTAGGAAGTAATTAGAGGAGTCTAGAGAAGTAATTAGGAAGTGTTTTAGGAGGAGTTTGGTGTGGGTTTATGAAGATGGAGATTTCTCCATTTTCTGGAGAGATTGGTGCGGGATTTTGAAAGACGTGTAAGGAAGTATGAGCTACGCATGGATCGACAGGAGACTTTATTGGAGAAATTTTTCTTCTTTCTTTCAAAGGGTAAAAACTAAGTATTGTGTTCTTCATTTCCTTGAAATTTTTGTAAACACTTTCGTGTGGATTTTCTTTTATTTAAATGAACTTTTCTGTTGTGTTCTATTCATGCCTCGTAAGTAGTTTTCTTTACTCTTTTCTTTTAATATGAAGTTATGATATGTGTAGGAAAACTTGTTTTATGATAGAATTATTATTATTTTCATGTGATGAGTAATATCTCCTTTGCTGCAGTGACATTACTTAAGTGACAATAAGTTATTTTAAAATTTGTCGCATGTGAAACAAAGCCTCGGGAGAGCAGTGATTTTGCAACTTGAGTGCACTCACATTGACCGACTGACTAATAAAATAGTTAGGCGACAATGCAAATTTAAAAAAAAACTTTAATTTAATGATCTGTTTCTATTAGATGCTTTTAGGTGATAGATAATTGCATAAAACTAATAGAAAACTAAACGTACCTATATGCTCAAAAGTGGGTAGGTATACATATGTTCCTTGTTGGCACATAACTTATTACTTAATTCTATCAATTACTAGCCTAAGGGATTTCTTACATTGCTTCTCTATGAGATCGATACTGGGGTCATAAAAGAAAACCTTCTATTACTTGAAACGATACGTATGCTTGCGTAGTACCCCTGGTGTGTAAACTATCTTCTAAATTTTATAAAATTTTGATTTTGCATACTAGCCACTAAATATAAATCGGGTCAAGTTTTTTGTCATCTTTTGAAAGCTAAATTACTACGTAATTGTAGGTCGGGCAACCATGCATGTTTTAAAACTGATCAAGTGGTTTAGATGACAGCCCTTTCCAAGTAGGGTCGTAAGTTTATTGCATTTTGATTGTTGCATTTCTTTTCCCTTAGATTAGGGATCTAAGGTTTCACTTCTTTTTGTGAACTTCACCTTAGTTCTAGGATTTGAGGTTGTTCATATAGTTACAACATAAATCTTCACTTTTAGGCTTTTCCATGATTGCTTAGTGTGCAATATAAGTCTTCACATTCTAGTAAGATATCAGAATCAAATATTAAATTTTCTTCAAAAACATCAAAGCCAAATAATAAGATTTTCTGAGACAATACTAAGAATTCATCAGTATCTTCAATGTCCTCAATTATTTCTTTCTTTGGATTCCGTTAATAACTATTCAACTTTTAACATTTCCCGTTTGGAATTTCGATGACCAATTTGTGAAGCCTAAATTTAGAAATTCTTTGAAGACAAAACTTCAGGTTTAATTGAGAATTTTATTAACCGTATTTTGTCTCTTAAGATGTAATTAATTATACGGGCTTAAGAAATTTTAGACCCCAAAATTAATCTAAACCCTATTTATTATTCAGTCTTGATAGGAGAAAGATTTGCCGGTTTGATCGTATTACAAATATCCAAAATTTCTTAATTTAAGTGGTATTTCTATATTTTAGAATGGCATATTAATTTTCATGATATATTTTACTATTTAAATAACTACACATTCGAATCTGTACGATATTCAAAGCCCCATATCAAAAAAATAAACCAACACAATTAGATTACATGCATGGAGGCAAATCAAAGGCAACATCGCCCTTTTGAATCCTTAGNACTACACATTCGAATCTGTACGATATTCAAAGCCCCATATCAAAAAAATAAACCAACACAATTAGATTACATTCATGGAGGGAAATCAAAGGCAACAGCGCCCTTTTGAATCCTTACTAAGTTCGTATTCTCCCTCATTGTTCTTAGCCTTTCTTTTCCGTTTATATCTCTGTAACCAGCTATTATTTTCAATTTACGCGTAAGGTCTAGTCACGTATGTTTATTTCCATCCAGAATCTGTGCATCTTTTTGTATTTTTAATTCAAGCAGGAAAGGGTAAATCTATATTGCGTCCATTAATCATATGGTTTAAAGTTCTTTAGTTTGAGTTAGGGAAATAATTTTATTAACTGTTGTAGGCTTCTATTGGCTAGATTTTTTGAGGATGGTCAGACCGTTAACGGTTTGTATATAACATTTCGCGTACAAATGTGCCTCTTTTTATTGATGGCAAATTCTTAGTCAACGGACAATTCTCATTTGCTTCTTTTTATATTTAAGGATTTTATTTTTATTTTCTTATTTGTTCCTTTGTTTACTTATAGTCTCCATTTGGCTACATCAAAGGCAATTTCATTAAAGAGGTTAATGCAGGCTCGTTATTGTTTAAGAAAAAATAGGGCTTTGCTTAGAAGGAACGTGCTGGTTCAGTTGACCGTAGTTGAAGAAACATCCTGCGGGTTTTGACATTCGGTAAATTTTTGAATTGGCCATATAATACATTATTTAAATATACTTATATATATGTTTCTCTTATTATTATGATGTCATAGTTATATAAGAAAAAGTGGTGCCCAATATTTCGTACTTACAATCATTTTTACACCACATTTTCATAGCTATTTTTCCCCATAATTCACGCGCTCCTCAACAAACCTTGAAGGAAAGAAAATGTTAGGAAATAGGATAGAAATCTATTTGGCGTTTGAGATCGAGTCAAAATGTTGCGTGACAAATCCTAAAATATCTATCGGGTCACCCCCGAGATATAGAGCATTGGTCAGATGAGAAGAATGAGGAAGAATGTCATATTCGTAATGAGAAGCATTATTGGTGCCGCTTCATATTTGTAACTGCTTAGTTTGGTTAGTTGGTCGTCATTCGATTGACTGATATTCGTAAGGTCAGTCGATAGATATTTGGTTGGCTTTCCTGAGAGAATCCTGAATCGAGACCTTATTCTTTATGAAGGTTTATTTATTCAGGCGTATCATAGTTATCTAAAGAGCCTCCTTCATTAAGAGTAATGGTGCCTACTGAGGGTTGGAACGAATATTGACATGTTCTGCGAATGTCCTGCAATCTTTTGAGGAGCCGATATTGCATGGTCATCTCTAGTTCTACAGTACAGTGCATATTTGTTGAGAATATAATTTCCTTACATTTGGTTGACTCGAATTACCACTAAATGAAGTGATNGACAATTCTCATTTGCTTCTTTTTATATTTAAAATTTTTATTTTGATTTTCTTATTTGTTCCTTTGTTTACTTATAGTCTCCATTTGGTTACAGCAAAGGCAATTTCATTAAATAGGTTAATGCAGGCTCGTTATTGTTTAAGAAAAAGTAGGGCTTTGCTTTGAAGGAACGTGCTGGTTCAGTTGACCGTAGTTGAAGAAACATCCTGCGGGTTTTGACATTCGATAAATTTTTGAATTGGCCATATAATATATTATTCAAATATACTTACATATATGTTTCTCTTACTATTATGATGTCATAGTTGTATAAGAAAAAGTGGTGCCCAATTTTTCTTACTTACAATCATTTTTTACACCACATTTTCATAGCTATTTTCCCCATAATTTACGCGCTCCTCAACAAACCTTGTAGGAAAGAAAAAGTTAGGAAATAGGATAGAAATCTATTTGGCGTTTGAGATGGAGTCAAAATGCTGCGTGACAAATCCTAAAATATCTTTCAGGCCACCCCCTGATATAAAGCATTGGTCCGATGAGAAGAATGAGAAAGAATGTCATATTTGTAACTGCTAAGTTTGGTTAGTTGCTTGTCATTCGATTGACTGATATTCTTTAGGTCAGTCGATAGATATTTGGTCGGCTTTCCTGAGGGAATCCTGAATTTAGACCTTATTCTTTATGAAGGTTTATTTCTTCAGGCATATCATAGTTATCTAAAGAGCCTCCTTCATTAAGAAGAATGGTGCGTATTGAGGGTTGGAACGAATATTGACATGTTCTGCAAATGTCCTACAATCTTTTGAGGAGCCGATATTGCATGGTCATCTCTAGTTCTACAGTACAGTGCATATTTGTTGAGAATATAATTTCCTTACGTTTGGTCGACTCGAATTCCCACTGAATGAAGTGATACTTGATGGTTCGGACTTTCACTTGATGGTTCAGTCTTTTGGCTGAAAACCCAATCCTTTTGTAATCTCATTATAAGGTTCATCAAATTTTTTCTAGGTTTAAATACTTCCCATAATTGTACTCTCTGAATTTTTGTGCTAGTAATNACTTGATGGTTCAGTCTTTTGGCTGAAAACCCAATCCTTTTGTAATCTCATTATAAGGTTCATCAATTTTTTTCCAGGTTTAAATACTTCCCATAATTGTACTCTCTGAATTTTTGTGCCAGTAATCCCAACAAATAGGGTGTGATTTGTGCTTTCCCATTTCACTTTCAAAGCTCCTGTCTTACAGTAAATTTTAGTAGGAGACGAGAATGTCGAGTGTTAAAAAGCCTATGAGCAAAGAAGCGCTGATGTGGCATTCAAGCTTACAAACGCTAAGATCTGACCTTCAGTGAGTGAGAAGAAGAAAACAAAAAGCTCCAAGCAACCCCAAAAAAAAAAAAACCAACTGAGAGGCAACTGACCAAAAAGAGGCTTGAGGACAGTGGCGGACAGGTTGGTGCCAAAACGTTGGCCAAGAGGCTATATNACGCTAAGATCTGACCTTCAGTGAGTGAGAAGAAGAAAACAAAAAGCTCCAAGCAACCCCAAAAGAAAAAAACCAACTGAGAGGCAACTGACCAAATAGAGGCTTGAGGATAGTGGTGGACAGCTTGGTGCCAAAGCTAGTCCGGAAGGTGCCAAAATGGTGAAATAAGCAATAAAAAATATGCGGTGGGTAGAGAAAGTTGTAGAATCTTCCGACTCGCTGCCACTACTAGAGTTGGGAATGAGGATGGGAGTGTGTATCAATAATGCTCTTGTGTGGGCTCTGAATATGATCTAAGAGTGATCGACTTAGAAGCCACGACAAGATTGTCAGGAGGTTCTTTGCATCAGTCTTCGGTTGGTGAGGCGATTTAGAGTGATGCTCTCTACATGTTGAGGAGAGTTTCTGTACATTGGAGATGGAGAGACTGATCAGTAATTGAATATTTTCTATTTTGATTCATTCTTCTGTTCTAATGGCACTGGATTTGATGTTGCAGATGAGACCATGCAAATCATCACTTCCCTACACGTAGAGAACGGAAAACTTCTTGAGCTGAAGACGACTGTTGGACCTTCTGCTCTTGACCATGTGGAAGTGGCATATAAGAATCTATCACCCCTTGCTGACACTGAGAGGGAGACGGATGCGAGGCAAGTATCATAAGTCTCTGGTCTATTTTATGAACAAATTTGTGGTCTCCTTAGCACGAGCAGTAAGCCTCTAGAGAGAGACCACCATATAATAGATGAATTGGCGATCATTTACTTGAAGATGACAACCCTCCATACTAGAGTGAAGACTCTTCGAAGCGAACAGGAGGATGTCTGTGTGGCCATCTCGATCACTCATGTCTGAGCAAAGGAAGAGAGTATAAAGAAGTGTAAATTTGGAGGGAGTGTGTTGTGCACGAGTTTGGTGAGTCAAGGTTTGCTACTGCTTGAGGCTGTCGATGACCCGACTATGAAAACCTTGTTATCATAAATAAAATTAATTTTTTTTTTTAAATTTTAAAAATCTTACTCATTGCATATTCTTGATTTTCATTTCAACTAGATGTGTATTTTGAGGATCAATGTATAGATATAAGAGATTTCAAATTCATCATGTACCTTATAAATTTGGTTAAGCGGAAACATAGTGAGTACATTCATTTTCTTATTTATCACATCCTTTGATTGGTTTCAATTATAGCACCATGAATTCCATGTATTCTCCTAAAATGTTTAGTTCAGTGAGGGAAATAGAGAGATCTACCTTAACAAATTTTGATTTTGAACTTCTAGACGACACTTTTGTTTATGACACAAGTTTTGTGCTCGAACGGGTAGATTCAGGTCTTGTGCTACCTGATATTTGAGGGATGACATGTTCTTCTTTTAACACAAATTCTAGTGGGGACTTCGGTTTCCCCTTTGTACAGAGCTTTCATCAATTTTCAACCACTATGGAGTCGTCCTTCCTTAGGTTAAGCCAAATTCAATTGCAAGTACAATGACTCACTTAATTTACCTACAACAAATGGAGATTCCTTTGTCGTGGGACTGTTTTTGCACATGTTCTCCTTAATTGTAGAGACAAACGGGTATGTAACTTTTGGATCGGCCTGAAAGTTTCATCTGATTGATTTGTAAAACAAGATAAATGACTATTTTTTTTTTATTCCAGAGGGGTTCCATCGCAAACTAGGGCATAACAGCTATGCCAACTGATAGCCCATCTTCTACCCCATCTCAAGGGGCTTGAATCGGTTGGCCTAGGTAGGCAATTATCAGTGCTTTAGTACACTAACCACTAAACCATCAATGTGGTGTTGAATCGGAACAAATATAGTCCCATGACTCGAGAGTTGTGAGCCACTCTGATGACATAGAAGAGACTACATAAGGCTGCTCAACATTCAAAGAAGGATGCAAGGGGAAGAAATATAGTAGGTGGCTTTCCTCTAAGAAGGATAAATGACAAAACTTAAGAAGGTGGCCCGACAGAAGGCAAAGTTATACGTTCCAACATGCTTCCTTCAAAAGTTCAGTCATTATTCAAAATAAGGTTACACGAGAGTTAATATTAACCGAACAAAAAATTACACTTGTGAATTTAGATAATTCAAAGGGCTAGCATCAAGACAAGCTTACTCCTTCCTTTCGATCAGAGACCATAGAGTCCTCAAAGTGTCCTTCCACAAAGGAGGTTTCCCTACCATTGAATTTTTGTTACATTTCTCTATCCGAGAGAGGTGAGACAAGAAGACAATTTTCATAGTCTACATTATCACTAATTGAACCAGCTGAGGAGGAAGATTTGAAAGAAAGTTTTAATGGGATCTTTAAGTCAGCAAAAGAAGTTGAATGTAGGTGCATTGATAAGGCTATATCTTATAACTTTAAATCTTTCGTCACTTTGCCTCGAATGAATTAAAAGTATGGTAATGATCACCAGATTCCCTTCAAATCTCTTCAAAAACTCATATTCCAAATTCAAGTCAACAAGTGTTTAAAGGGATTGGTTCCTCTTAAACTTTGAGTCAGCTTAATATGAAACCTCTATTATAGACATCTTATGGTGAGCCGGCCTTGAGAAACACTTAAAAAATCTCTACCCATTGAGTTATACCATTTAGTCCACCATTTTCAACTGCTTGGTTAAGTGTTGACACATCACATGACCTCGCTCTACTTGGTTATGAGAGAGAGGGCTCTAAAGTCTAAGGTAAGGATCAGAGAATATCAAGAGTTTTCAGAGCTTGCAGTAATGAGGGTCGCTAAGTTTGATACAAATCTAAATGATGTAAAGGTAGAGCTGGAGCTAGTGTCTGAGTAGGTATCTATTATCTAAGAGAAAGATGTTGAATTTACTGAGCAAATAGCATTATGAAAACAACTAGGTAGTTCCTTAATGCTATGGTTGAGCACTTAGAGGAGTGTCAGAGAATATCCATCGAGCAATTTGTCACAGTGGGGGTGGTTGACCTCAAATATTCTAACATAGAGAAATTCAAGAAGCTCTTTGAATCTCTTTCAACGTTTGAACATCAAGGCGATTGTATGAGTGACAATGTGGTGGATGAACGATCATCTAACACTCGACTTGACAACCCTTAGACTTTGGTTTTCCTTTTTGTCTCTTTTTATCTCTCTCTTTTTTTATGTGTAATCAAAATTAAACACATGACTGGTTTTATAAAAAAACAATTATATGAATGAAATATGACATTTTCGTCCTTTATACATGTAATGTTTTGTCTGAGTGAACTAACTCTTTTTGTCATACTTCAATTTTTTCTTGAGCTTTATTTGATAAAAGTTGAATGGTATATTCATTCTCGTGGGCAAGTCAAACATCATGGTGTTGTTGTCCGTCGTTCAAGATATTATACAAAGAGTAGGCTTACTTTGGGTGCCAACCATTATGAGTGCCTATGTTTTATTTTATTGTACCAAAAATTTAAGTTCGGTAGATGCACACCTCTTAGGAGGGTGAGAATCATAATTTTTAGGGTGGTTTCCTCGATTCCATTTGCAGAACCTTATTTCTACGAAACAAATAACCAGCCATGAAAATTGAGTCAAGACTTGGGAAATTTCTAAGTTTGAGAATTATGCAACCGAGCATCATAACACTTCCTCTGGTCGTCTTTCTTAGGCACTTCAGTTCGTCGAGTCTTATTTTGAAGTTTGTTGACCTGACTTTTGGTTGAGATTTAGTTTTTCCACTTTACTAGCCTAGGGACTATCCATAAGACTTTCCTGTTGACTATTCCTAGAAAATTAGAAAAGGAACCCTCACCATTAGAAATTCCAAACTCCTCTTTACTCAACTTGAAGTTTCACATAGTGGTCCTAACCTCTAGCACTTAGTAGGTGGGGTCATTATGGGGGAGCCCAAGGGGAGTTCCCAGAGGACTGCTTGACCTTAGGGTTGACCATGGGTGTTGGTCTAAGGTACTCACCTCACTCACAATCACTGACAAATACAAACCCAAAATTTCTTAACTTTAATCACTTAATCCTTTAGGATACTCATATAGATGGTCCCATAAACTCCCTGACCCTAGGCTACGGTTTAGCCAAGACCAATACATAGAGGACCCAAATGGGCTTTCTATTGGTCCATAGCTCATTTATGGTGGTTAGCTCCACAATTCTACCCAAAATACTCAACTTGGCATTTTTCCCCCTAAACTCCCCTAAATTACCCAAGTACCCTTGAAATCTTAAATTTGGCCAATATTCTGAAATTTACCCAAAATACTCAAATTTTTTCAAAAATCACTTCAAACCTTTTGAAAACATCCAAATTACCCAAAATCACTAAAAAAATGTCAAATTACCAAAATGCCCCTCCTTAGCAAAAAATTTCAAAAATTCCAAAAAATCCCAAAAATTTCCAAAACCTTCCAAATATTCTAAATTTTTTTTTCTCAACTATCACATGACCAAATTTGACTGATTTGACTATTTTGACCAAAACCCCCAAATTGCCTTTAAAGGCCCAATTTCCCTAAATTCACCTCAAATGTCCATCAATTTGGTCCCAATTTCCCCTAATTTATATCCTAAACTTAAATTCACCTTTCAAATGATCAATATAAACAAAATCCAAGCTCAATTGGCCCATGCTTTAAGCTCAATTTTGATCTAAATCAAACCACCAATTTTTGTCATATGACTTAATCTCACCAAATTGAACCTATAGCCTACTCAATTTGCCACAATTTATGTTGAAAATACTTAATAACACTCCTACACATCAAAATTGACCTTTAATTGGCCTTGGTGAAGCCTCAATTGCATTTAATTTTCATCTAAGTCCAAAAAGCCCTAATTTTGCCCTAATTTGGCCATGTCTCAAAATTCCACCAAATTGATTGCCATAGCCCCAAAGTTTCAACTCTATTCCTTCATGAAAAATCTTCATAACATTCCACTTGATCATTTGGACTTTTCAATTGAGCCAAATTCTAAGCCTAGCTCAACTTAAGCCCAAGTCTAGTCCAACATGCCCAAAGTGACCAAAATCTCAAAATCCTTCAAATTGAGCTTCCAATTGAACTCAAAATTACTTCAATCCTTCATAAAAAATCTTCATTACAATCATCTATACAATGTTGATCAATAAATTGGGCTCAAGTTTATGGCTATCCTAGCCCAAACCCAAGATTTAAGCAAATTGACCTACATGGACCCCTTCACCAAAAGTTGACCCAATCTAGCCAAATTCATCAAGGCAAGACCACCACAGCCAAATTTTGGACCTTATTGACCAAGCTAAACCCCATGGAACCACCCAAATGAGCCATGGACCGAAGGTTCCCCAAATCAAGGAATTTATTTCCAAAATTTCTTAAGCCTAAGGGATTTTTGCCAAAACTAAACACCCGCCCAAATAAATTATTGTGATAGATTCCCTTGGCTCACCTGACCTCCTCGCCACCTCCCCTAACCTTGCCAGCCAACCTAGTCTCTGGAGGAGCCAAAACCATGGGCCACCCTAAGAAAATCTAAACCAAATTCAAACCTAGAGGCCACCTCGTCGCATTTGAAGTTTAGAGCATTTGTGCCCTCCACATAAGCATCATTTTACACTCCTCAATTGGCCCACAGAGCCACCCTAAGCCATTTTTATAAAACCTCCACCTCCATGGCCATGGAAGGTGTGTTGAATTTCTTAAGGATACCCTCTGAAATCACTCCCTGCTCCATTGCCCTAATTCCCCTTGTCGTAGCTCAATTTTTTAGCTCAAATCCTTGCCGGAGACAGGAAATTCTCCACCACCCCTCCACAGTACACCAAATCTAAATTAAACTCACTCACACCATCACCAAACTGAACTAAGACAAAGCCCTATCAAATCCCCCTCATATAGAGCCTCTAAGATAGCTCAAGACCAACACCCAAATCCAACCTTGATCAAATTTGGGTTTAGAACTTTCACCACGAATATGTCGAGCACTGATACATTGAAAATATATACAGTTTTAGACCCATATTTTACACTTATTTTTGTTGATATTGCACTTTAAGGGAACATATTTTGATGTTTTCTTACAGGTTGTTGATTTTTAGGACTTAAAGCGAAAAAGAAGCAAAAAGGATGGAATTTGGAGACAAAATGACATTTTTTAAGAAGTACTCAGCTCCGATCGTGCAAAGGGCAGCGCCGACCGCGCAAAACAACATAATAGTTAAATTTTTTACTCAGACGGCGCCAGACTAGCGCCGATGGCGCCAAAGGCGGTTCAACCTTTGTTTCTAGAAGGATAGGTCTATTTTGAAGATTTTTGAAGAGTTTTTAGAGGCACCTCTTGGAGAACCGACCTTAGGCTTTATTTGGGACCGAAATTCATCAGGAAATGGACTCGTTTTCTCTCCAAAACGTTCCACCATGCTCCATTTTTGCCATTCTTCATAATCCATCTTCATTCCACCACCATATTGGAGTCCATTAATGATTTTTATTTAATAGTTTAGAGTTTGTGTGGTGAGATTTAGTGTGAAACTTTATGTAAGAGTGTTGGAGAAGGAGAAAAGTGAGAGATATCTTCTTCCTCCATTTCTAAGGAAAGGATAGAAGGGATTTGCTTTAGAAAGAGTTGCAGATAAGTTTTGTTTGTTTATTAGTGTTGTATGGACTTTATTTTATATATATAAAATTTGTGTTTTGCTGTGTCTTTCTCATGAAGTATGAGTAGTTACCTTTATTTTTCTCCTCTGAGATATGGTGAAATGAAGAGATAATATGATGTGCCAATATTAAAATATAAAATAAATTATGATGATTTTTCAACTCCAAACTTAATTTACACTTTGATTTGGCCAATTAAATTGTTAAAACATGTTGTGAAACATATGATCTGGGAAATGGAGTATGAGTTCTACAACACAGTGAGGATCACATTTGATTTCATGGAGGAGAAATTCGTTCATGTAATTAAGTGCAAATAAATAGGGAAAAAATTTTTTACTGGGTGTAGGAGAATCTTTAGGGTGACAGACTAAAATCCCTAATTCGGTCTTAGTGTTTAAAAACTAAAGCAAGAGTTAGCGTTCAGGTGAAGGGAAGTGGGAGCAGATATCCTCCTAGCCTAGCCACGGATTTAGGGACTAAACCTAGGATTAGCCAATGATTTTCTATGCACTGTATCAAGGTAAGGAATTATAATTGCTCCTATTTGACACAATAGATATTATAAATATTTATCTCATCTCATTTCACCAGAACCTCATTGTAGTGAGAATGATGCTTTTTCACATAAGAAATCTTCATTACATAAGCATGGTTAACACATTAGTATTTACTTTTTTAAACTTTGTATTTCTATTTTGCTAATAGTTAAGTACTTTAGTTTCTATAACATCTCAATATTCAAAATTAGTGATAGTGATTTCTTTGATTTTCTGTAAATTTTCTAGTAAAGCTTATCATTCTCAATTTACACCTTCCCTGTGAGTTCGATATTTGGGGCTTAAATAGAAAATCTTTTATTACTTGAAAACGATACATATACTTGCGTAGAATCCCATTATTAATTGCCTATAATTATATATAGTTTACACAACCTACTTTTCATAAAGGAACAAGTTTTTGGCGATGTAGTGGTGTCAACTTCATAAATCCTTACATATAAAAATCGGGGTCAAGTTTTTAGCGCTGTTGTGTGGGGAAGGTAACGGTTAAATTTAGGTAAATTAAATAGTTTTGATAAATTAGGAAAGTTAGAGATAATATATATACTATAAAAATATATAAAAATAAAAAATATATATAAAAAAAATCAAAAATCCAAAAAGAAATTTATTTAAGAGTGTTTTAAAAAAAACAATTTTACTTGGCTTACTTTATTTCTTTATGAAAAATATTGGATCTGAATGCTTACTACCTTACGATTCAGAGTTAGAACATACTATTATAAAAATTTGAAAACAATAAAGAGAAATTAAAAATTTAAAATAAATGGCTAATAGCTCAAAAAATCTAATAAATGAGAATCGAGAAAGTCCTTTAAAAGATTATGCAAATCCGACAGCAGATGAACTTCTCTTGACTATTCAAAATCTTGATGTTGTTGCTAATTCATTTGAGCCTAAACCTACTATTATCTAAATGGTACAAAATAATCAGTTTGGAGGATCATCTACTGAAGATCCTAACTTACATCTTGCTAGTTTTTTTTAGATTTGCGCTACATTTAAATATGACGGAGTGTCTAATGATATTGTTAGGCTTAGACTTTTTCCTTTTTCATTAAGGGATAAAGCCAAGACTTGGTTAAATTCATTAGCACCTGGATCTATTAGAACTTGAGGAGAACTATCACAAAAATTCTTGGCTAAATATTTTCCACCCTCGAAAACCGCTAAACTTAGAAATGATATTATATATTTTTGTCAGTTTGAATGGGAATCGATATATGAAGCTTGGGAAAGATTTAAAGATCTTCTTAGAAAATGTCCACACTATGCTTTGCCAGATTGGTTAATAATTCAAATCTTTTACAATAGATTAGTAGGATCACTAAGATCTATTATAGATGTTGTTGCGGGTGGATCATTAATGTCAAAACTTTTTGATGAAGCATATTATTTAATTGAAGAAATGACTACTAATAATTTTTAATGGCCCTCTCAAAGGGTAAATCCTAAAAGAGTAGCCAATATTCATACTTCTGATGTAATATCTATTTTGGCATCTCAAGTTGCTGCTATTTCTAAAGACATTGATCAAATAAGAGTGAACTATTCTCAAATACCCCAGCATTAGAGGAAAATTCACTAGGACAAATTATTGATACTCAATCATTTTATGAAACTTTAAATGCTATAAATAATCAAAATAGCAATCCCTATTCCAACTATTTTAACCCTCGATGGAAAAATCACCCTAATTTTAGTTGAAATAATTATAATAATCTATTGAAATAACAATCCCTATTCTAACTATTTTAACCCTGGTTGGAAAAATCACCCTAATTTTTGTTGGAATAATTATAATAATTCAGTGAATCCATCCAAATCTGAATAATCAAAGAAATCCTAATTTTCGACCTTATTATCCTCCAGATTTAACTCCCAATCCTAACCCACAAGTTAAGGAAAAGAAGTTGACGATGGAAGAAGTGATGTTGAATATGAGAAAATCAAATACAAAATCAAGGGGTTGTTATTAGAAATATTGAAAATCAATTAGGATATATTGTTATGCACATAGTAACATACTTTCTAGATTTCTTCCAAGTACTATGGAAGTTAATCAAAAAGATCAAACTAAAGAGCAAACTAAACCTATTCAATTACGAAGTGGAAAAGAAGTTAAAACAATTATCCAAAGAGAAACTGAAGTTGATGAAGAGAAGGAAGACATGGAAAATGATCAACATGAAAATCAACAAACACAGATTCCTTTAGAAAACCATTACCTCTTTTCCTCAAAGACTGAAGCAGAAAAATAAAGATAAACAATTTACAAAATTTTTGGAAATCCTTAAGAAATTAACGATAAATATTCCTTTTATTGAAGCTTTGAAACAAATGCCAAGTTATGTGAAATTATGAAGGTTGTGCTAAATAAGAAAGAAAATTTACAGATCATGAGACCGTTAAACTCAGTGAAGAGTGTAGTGCTATTATTCAGAAAAAGATTTATGAAAAATTAAAAGATTCTAGTAGTTTTACTATACCTTGTGCAATTGGTGAAAAGTTTTAAGAAAAAGCTCTATGTGATTTAGGAGCAAGTATCAATCTTATACCCTTATTGATCTTTAAACGTTTAGATTTGGGAGAAATTTCCCTTACTATTGTAGCTCTTCAGTTAGCTGATCGATCAATAACTTATCCAAAAGGAGTTATAGAGGCTGTATTAATTAAAGTGTATAAATTTATTTTCCTTGTAGAATTGGACATAGAGGAAGATAAAGAGATTCCTATTATTTTAGGGAGACCATTTCTTGCAACAGAAAGAGCTGTAATAAATGTGCAAAAAGGAGAATTAATAATGAGAGTTAATGATAAAGAAGTAAAATTTAATATAGCAAAAGCTATGGAATATCCTACAATAGTAAAAGGTAATGAATGTTTCAGGATGGAAGTAGCTGATTATCTGAGTAATGAACAGTTTAAGAATGAGTGTAAAGATAAATTAAAGAAAGGAGAAATTTTTTAGAATGAAGATGAAATAAAAGGAGAAGATTTGGATTATATTCAAGGAAAATTTGAAACATTAAATCTTATTCCATCAAGTATTAAACCACCTGAACTTGAATTAAAAATATTACCTTCCCATTTAAAGTATTTATTTTTAGGAGAGTCATCTACATTGCATGTTATTATATCTTCAGAGTTAACTGAAATTCAAAAACAAAAGTTGATAAAAAAGTTGAACAAGTATAAAAGGGCTTTTGGATGTACTTTAATAGATATTAAAGGAATTAGTCCTTCAATTTGTATGCACAGAATTTTATTACATGAACAATATAAATACCTAAAGTGATCCTCAGAGAAGATTAAACCCAATAATGAAAGAAGTTGTTAAAAAAGAGATTTTAAAATGGTTAGATGCTGGAATTATATATCCTATTCAGATAGTGCTTAGGTAAGCTTAATTCACTGTGTTTCGAAGAAAGGAGTAGTAACCGTTTAAGAAAATAAGAAAAATGAATTAATACCAATAAGAGAATTTATCGATCGGCAAATTTTTATTGACTATAGAAAATTGCATATGGCCACCATAAAAGTTCACGTTACTTTAATCTTTCTAGACCAAATGTTGGACATATTGGCTGGGAATAAATATTTTTACTTTTTAGATGGATATACTGGTTATCATCAAATTCCAATTGTTCTAGAGGATCAAGAGAAAACAATATTTACAAGCCTATATGGAATATTTATTTTTCGTAGAATGTCTTTTGGACTATGCAATGCACATGCAACATTTCAAAGACGCACGATGTCAATTTTTAGCAATTTTATAGAACATGGAATGGAAGTTTTTATGGATGATTTTTTTGTATTTGGGACTTTCTTTGAGTTATGACTTAATAATTTAGAAAAATTTCTGGAAGTATATGAAAAAATCAACCTAGTATTAAATTGGGAAAAATGTCAATTTATGGTTGCAGGAGGTATTGTGCTTGGGCATAAAACTTTTGAAAAAGGCATGGAGGTAGATCTTGTAAAAATCGAGTTATAGAAAAATTACCACCTCCTACTAATGTTAAAGGGGTGAGAAGTTTTCTAGGACATGCTGGTTTTTATAGGCGCTACATAAAATTTTTTTTAAAAATAACTAAGTTGCTATGCCAAATTTTAGAAATAGATAAGAAATTTGATTTTAATGAGTAATGCATAAAAGCATTTGAATTATTAAAGAAAAAATTAGTCACTGCACCTATAATAGTGCCACCTGACTGGGAAAAATCATTTGAAATAATGTGCAATGCTAGTGAGTACGCTATTGGGGCTGTATTAGGACAAAGGCACAACAAAGTTTCTAAAGTTAAATATTATGTTAGTAAAACTATAAATGATGTTCAAATTAATTATACTATTATTGAAAGAGAGTTATTAGCTACTGTTTATATCTTTGATAAATTTAAACCTTATTTAATTGGAACTAAATGCATAGTGCATACAGATCATTCTTCTATTAAATACTTAATGCAAAAGAAGGATGCTAAACCAAGATTAATGAGATGGATACTTCTATTGAAAGAGTTTGATTTTACCATGATTGATAGAAGGGGAAATGATAATTAAATAGCTAATCATTTGTCCAGGATAGAAATAGAAATATTAAATAATTTTGCAAATGAAATTTTAGAAAATTTCTCTGATGAATAGTTATATAGTATTGATGAAATTGATGTACCGTAGTATGTTGATATAGTGAATTATATTGTAAGTGATATTTTACCGCCTAATATAAAAAATCCAAAATTAAAGAAATTTATATATAATTCAAAAGACTATTTTTGGGATGACTGACAGCGACTTTATATATGCTTAAATTTACGAACCCAAAGTTATTATTTTATAATAATTTTGTAAAGTCACAATTTCAAACGCAAGTATATGTATCGCTCAAGTAATACAGGGCTCTAGTGTAGTCGCATTTATCGATCCCACAAGGAAGCGAGGTAAGAGGTCCTTAGTCAAATCCTAGTCTGCTAAAATTGGTCCTTAGTTTGGAATGTCAATTAAAATGATATTTTATCTAGCAACTACTCCTAAATACAAGTGTTAAATATAAAGATAATAATTGTAACTAAATGTAAATATTAATTCTAAAGATAACCCTTTTTGGATGAATTGGTTTGAAGAACTTTGAGATATTACAAACTACTATTCTTATGTAATGAGATGCATTAAATTTTGTATGTGTCAAATAGGAGCAATCCTATTCTTTACCCTTTGGTCCAGGCATAAAAAACATTGACTAATCCTATGCTTGTTTACTGAATCTGTGGCTAGGCTAGGAGGATACTGACTCTCACTTTAGAGCTCCCGCGTTCCCCTCACCTGAGGGCTAACATCTCTGCTTCACTACTCAAACAATAGGACCAAATTAAGGATTTTAGTCTGTCACCCTAAAATCTCCAATTCTACGCCCCTCAAAGTATATTTCTCTATTTTTTTGCATTAGACTCCCATGAACTTAACCATCCATGGAATCTGAATGTGGTTCTACTTTATCAAGAATTACACAGCCCTCTTGGCTCTTAATGCAATTACAACGAACTTTAACACTACAACAGGCCTTTATTGTAATGTAAATAAAGTGCAAGTAAAAACCATCACATTGATAATTAAATCCATTTCTAACATGCATCACAAAATCCTAAACATGAATTCTACTCATTACAAAAGAAAAGTAAAATGAAAACAATGGCATAATCTTCTCATGCCATTATTTCTAAATAAGAAGAGAGAGTAAGAGAAGCCCACCACAAAGCACGAAGAAAACGCAACGGAAAACTTCATTTCATCAAAGCAAATCCACTAGATAAGTGTTTACAAACCTATAAGATAATGAAGAACATATACTTAGGCTTTTTCCCTTGAAAGAAAGAAGAAAATCTCTCCCACAAAGTCTCCCGCCGATCCATGCAAAGCTAGAACATCTCCTTACAAATTCTCTCAAAATCCCCTCGCCAATCTCTCCAAAAGGGTAGAAATCTACAATTCTACTCCTATTCTAAGAATCCTAAACTTTCTCCACACTTTTCCTAACATTCCTCTCACAAAAATCTCTTTTTCTAACCTAAATTCATTCTTTTAAAGTGTAGGGACGAAGATTGAAGAGTTGTCACAAGCACCCTTCCAAAAAGCGTCCAAATACATTGAATTTCAGCCCATAACAGCCAAAAGTCAGTCCATAGTCATCCCGGTCGCTGTCGGCGGGCTTGAGGGTGCTGTCGGCGAGCTTTTCTGTCATTTTTTGGTCTTCTCAGGTAAATATTGTCGTCGGCGCCATTTTGGCGCCGTCGGTGGGCAGACTG
>JXCR01118199.1:11108-29455 GCA_002079205.1 Phalaenopsis hybrid cultivar | reverse complement strand
ACCCCCAAGCAAGGGTGACAAAGAAGCGCGGTCAAATTTTATCAATAAACTTCTTGCTCTTATATAAATGACTTTCACCTGCAGTTATCATGATGCCTATAAGCAAATTTATTGGTAGGGCTAAAAGAATAATTTATAGGTATGATGTCAAAATTTGATCCAACTAACAAAATCTGGATCAAGTTGACCCAATTACTTTTAGAGTCAGGTTCGGGTCTATATTCCTAACACGTTTAATTTTTCAAGTCGAGTTCAAGTTAACTGACCAATCCAAACTTGACCCGAGTAGTCGTCATGTCTAATGTTAAATGGGTTATGCAAGAGATTCAAGTTAGACTTTCTAACACATTTAATATTTGGGTCTAGTCGGGCAAAAACAATTATAAATCAGATTAATTTGGGTCTGAACAGAACCCAAACGGAAAATTCCANTCAACATATCAATAATTGATGTTATATTTATGAATTGTTGTAAATTTAATGTGTTTTTTTCTTTCTTGAGGCATACACCTCGCCTCGCTAAGGTAAAACGCCTCGGTTCTTGATCTTGCCTTTTTAAACTTTGGAAAAAACAAAATAATTTTAGATCTTAAGAGGAAAAAACAGTACAAACATCATTAAAATAAAATTCTAAGAAAAAAAAAAGAACAATAGTCAGTTAATATGAGGCAAAGAGACCTTTCATGGATAAACTCAAATAAAAAATTCAGGAGTGCATATACCTATGACGTTTCAAAAAATCTTCAATTTGATCATAAAGGAGAGAGAGACGTTCAAAATGGATATGTCCGCATATCGCATGAAAGTCAAAATGTACATATCTGTGACATCAACAAAAAATTAGACTGCTCAAAAATTACGTACAAGCACTTAAATCAGATTTAGACTGCTCAATAATTACGTACAAGCACTGAAAAAAGGAATTACCTTATGCTAGAATTAGTGATAGTCTCCATAACTTTTGTGAATCTTTCACTTAGACGTCCCTCACCACCATGCTGATTAAAAAAAATACTTATGGGAACATTGTGAAATCAAAACATAGAATCTAAAAATCCAAACATATTTGAAAATTAATATGGATGCTCCATGATTGAGATTTAGTAATGGTTTTAGGTTTACTTCAAATATTTTTCCTCCACAATCATAAAAAGATCTCTATGTAGAAAGGTCAGTAATACCCAAAAAAATACAAATAAGTTAAGTTAAAATTTTATTTTAGATTATTCCCCATTTTTTAACCTCAAAAAAAAATCCAAACTATTTTACAAAATTCTACACTTTATCCCGAGTAATTTGATATATACAATGACACACACACACACACACAAATGCCCGCACGCATGCATAAATACATATTATTACTATATTTGGATTTAATAAATATTACTTAAATTTATTAAATTTATCTTAATTTCAGTATTCATCAATCTGATTTACAGTTTTTTGCAAAGAGAGTTGTCTGCGACTGGATGCAATCTAAGGGCAAGAATTAATTTAAATTAAGTTAATTAAATACACACACACATATACATTAAGCTAAGCCCATTAATTCCTTCATTTTCCTCTCATGTCACTAGCTAGCATGCGAAATGGGGACTATAGCGGGAGATGGAGCTGAAAGCGATATGGATAGAGACTTGTTCTGCTCTCGGGTAGCTTCCAGAGTGAAGAAATAAAAGGAAATAAGTATGAGAGAAAATGAAGAAGAGAAGGAAAACAGTAGGGAGGAAAGAGACAATTTTGTGAGGGGAAACCGTTTCAAGCTAAAAACTTCAATTATAGTTGTTTGTACTAAATTGAGATTGATTTTAAAAATTCATCAAGTTAATGAATTGGTTATTGTTAGACTGTTTATTTAAAGAGAAGAGCCTAGGGAGAAAAATTCATCACGAGACTAACCTGACAGTCAAGATGAGATATTCACTTGTTAAAAAAGGACTCAAATTGTCTGTAGGGCTAATGTTTGCTATTACTCAATAGCATATCCTACTTGATGTATGTTTGTATTTAGAATTTCTCTCATATTGAGCACAATATGAATACGTTACCAAAACTTTATTCATGTAAGTGCTTAATTGCTTATTTTCGGTCATAGGATCATTATAGAAATGCAATATCAAAAATAAATGTAGATTATTATCTATTTTATGCTAATTAAGTTGATTGTTAATAGGTACCTTCCTGTTTAGTAAGAATAATATACAAAACAGCTATAACACATAAAGATAATCGAGGAAATATTATGTATATTGTAAAAAGATAGATAATTACATTAATAGTTTGCGCAATGAAGGTCAGAGTTTTAACGAGATAAACTTTGATAAGAAAATAATTGAGTTTCCGACTCTTGTTACAAAGAATAGGATGGATCAACTTGTATGAAAGAGCTGATGACAAAGCATAGTGTTACCTTCATCAATGATTGTTATAGTCGACAGACTGGGTAATGACCCAGTAAAATAAATTATGTTAAAGCATATAAAAAGATAAAATGAGACAAGAAATGCTAATAATAAGAATGAAATAGAAAAGTATAAGCATATATGATATTACTTATTATAGTGACTTAAATGACTTGTGAGTAGCAATTTTGTTTATCTTTAACAACTATTGATGTACTGCTTACAAGCTTGTTTTCTTTAGTAATAAATATCAAAATATATGTATTTATTATTATTGTTGTTACTCTTGATAAGTCCCTGGCTAGCATATGCTTTATTTCTTTCTTAAAAATTTAAATATCATTTTAGCATTATTTATCTCCCTGAGCATTCAGCTTATTAGAAATCATAATATTAATTTCTAGAAAGATAAAAAGAATAAGTGAAATGTTAGCAAGGCGACTTCGAATGTACAATTTTTTATGGCTATATAAGATTTTTTTTGTTATGTATGATTTTATATTTGCCGACCCCACATAGTGAGATTATGGCTTTGTTGTTCTTGTTGTTGTTGTATGATTTCATATTCATGTGTTTTTAAGAAGGTCTGTATTTTATTGGAGTACTTTTACAAGCTTCATAAATTATGTTGGATACTAAAGAATTAATTAAAGAAATAAAATGTAAGAGTTTGCTTTATAATGATTTAGTTAAGTCTAATTTTTCACTTGATCCTAACAAGAACAAATAAGATATATGTCAGCAAAAATTGAGTTCGATTTAGTAGTTCCCTCTATTAAATCTCTGACATGACGGGATCACCTGAAGTGTGATAAGTTGAATGTGCTGTTGTAGATGGATCAAATGCTCATGAATGACAACAACTACATAAACCTTAATTTCTCCTTACTGGTCTTATTCTATTAAATTTTAACCTCATAATAACAAATATTGTAAAGCATGTGCAAGCCAAGCACACACAATGCTAACAAATTGATCAACCGGAAAAATGAATCTACAAATAGGGCCAAAAATCAAGCAAAATTGAACAAATAAGTACATGTGATCATTTCATGCCTTATTTTTATTAGTTAATTTAGAATGTAATAACTTCCACGGTAGAGGATAGCTGCAATGAAAAATCAAATTAAGATGAACGCCACATTACAGCAAGAATTACCTTATTCACAAGAGTAAGAATTACCTTATTCACAAGATTAACAGCCATGATAGATCCATATCTTTTAACAAGATCCATAAAGTGGCGCTGAGCTACACGAGGCTAGGGATGTAGATAAAGAGTTTTAGTTAGTCATATTCAGCACTGAACAGGAGAATAATACAACAGTTAATATAAATTATTCCACCAATGATATAACAAAAAATCTCTGCAGATGCACACCCCCTCATCAGGTTGCACAATTTGAAATGGAGGTTTATACGTTAAATCGACAATCTGTTCCCATAATAATGGTATGGAACCACGAACCTACAAAAAGGACAAAAACAGTCAGACACTATGCCAGGATTAATTATGTTGAATAAATTTGTGGATAAAGACCATGTCAAATGAAATAAATAAAATAAATAAAATTTTACACATAAGCCTTCATCCAAGCATGCCTATAATTTAAAATAATTACAAATTACAGCCAACAGCACAGCTGTTGGAAGTCAGGAGCATGACCATCAATCATCACCACCTTCACCTTACCCTCAATTTGAAACTAAATTTTGCATAAGAATATAAACTGAAGTTTCATTAAAGAATAGAGAAATTAAATTTCAACAACCTCATTGAAATCCCTTAAATCTGTATGAAACAGCTTTAATCAATTTCTATGTTGCATTAAATCGCACAAACAATAGGAAGGTAAAACAAGAGTAACAAATGTAAAAGGCTGAAAATTTCTTATAGCGAATTTCCATTTCACAAATATTATTCATCATCATCAATAGCCATATCCCAATTATTTGAGGCTAGCATTAACATTATGTTTCACAACTCATTCCAATAGAGTCCTGTACGAGATGCAAACTCTATTCTGGCTTTCAGATTTTTTCCACAATTCCATTTGTAACTTAAAATATACCTTCGATTAATAAAACATAAGGATTTAAGGTTAAAAAAGAATTTATGATCTAGTCGACATTGTCCACAAACAAGAAACATATGTTCACAGTCGAACTTCTCCATCATTCATCATCAATAAATAAGTCCTAAGGAAAATAAACAAGAAGAAAATGAAGGTCTGTCGTGACATTATCTTCTAACGACTTTATTATTTTTCCATCTCCCTTCTTGTGAAAACTCTAGAGGGTGAGCAGTTAAGACGTGGAAATTCATGAAAACTACACATCTACATGTCAATAATTGAACTTTGAAGCCTAAATATGATAAAAACACAAACAAAAAACTATTTGAGAAAACAAGATATGACAAGATTCTCTAGAACTTATTCTTAGATGTCATGGAGAGTCTAATATACGTGATGTGGATAAATAACAAAATGAACGATCTGATGATCCAGGTTGTGCCCCAGTTTGTAAACAAAAAAAAAAAACTTGTTGATAATTTATTATCTACAATCGTCATCATGACCAACACCACCTTATATTAATCATCTATTGCTGATTTTTTGCAAGACAGGTTACTAGGTGAAAGCAGCTTACTTGCAAAAAAGATGCTGTGAATCCATTTACATGCATTAACTGTTCAGTTTCAACAAAGTTTGCAACATAACCATCTAAATCAGCTCCTCTTCTCCACATACGGGTACCTAAAGTAGTTTAAAGACATTCATAAATTGCATAACTAATTCTGAGGGGTGTCAGAAATAAAATAGTGCCAGTTACATGAAGTCTGATCTGTAAAAACTACCTAAATTTATTTAAAAAGAACAAATTAAATAACCATGACCTGTCCTCCTTGTACATCTGCGAGCAATGAGTGACACGTCAACAATATTTGTACCAAGTGCTGCTTCAAAATGCTGATAACCTGCTATTTAGTTAAGGCTAAATGGAAAAAAGATATGCTTATTCAGCTAAATGTCAAATGAAAAGTGGAAAACCAAAATGAAACTAAGGATATTTCCTTGCATGACAGGAAGTATGTATGGGTCTAACTGCAAGAAGTAATACCAGCAGTAAGCATTTCAAGAAAGAAAGCAACAATCCTAAAGTAATTAAAGATGCTCAGAAGCTTATCTAACTTTGTTATCAATGAGTGCTTCCAATATGTAATCATTCCAAAGAAATCTCGGATCTGCCTGTAAAATTAAATGTTCCTACTAATGAAACCAACATGGCATAGAAATTGGAAAGTAAACATAAAATGAAAACATAATGTAGTGGCCTAGAATTAAGCAAAAATGTGAAGATTTAACACCTTTAAATAATATTTTACCATTATATGAGCATGACAAGAATTTGTGAAGAGAAAACGGGAAATCTGAACAAATTAGCATATATGAGATGAAATGTTCCAATGCTAAAGGCACAATCGAATGCTAAAATTGTTAAGTCTGTGCAACACATTAGAATCACAACTAATAAAAAATTCCCCACATCAATGTAACATGAGGGATATACACTATCACACAATGTTAATATGGACAGTGTTTTTCACTATAGATAGCACCCAATGCCCTTAACTGTCTTCATTGTTTTGATAGAATAGATTTATAGATACTCTTAAATACCCAAAAGCGCATTCCTTGGGGAGTCAGGATGCCCCTAACCACCTTTGTTGGTGTGGTGAATGGATTTGATAGGTCGTGGTGCTTCATGCACTGCACCCAAAGAAGATTTATTGGAGCAGTAAAATTGCATGTTTCTACTACCCCCAAGCAAGGGTGACAAAGAAGCGCGGTCAAATTTTATCAATAAACTTCTTGCTCTTACATAAATGACTTTCACCTGCAGTTATCATGATGCCTATAAGCACATTTATTGGTAGGGCTAAAAGAATAATTTATAGGTATGATGTCAAAATTTGATCCAACTAACAAAATCTGGATCAACTTGACCCGATTACTTTTAGAGTCAGGTTCGGGTCTATATTCCTAACACGTTTAATTTTTTCAAGTCGAGTTCAAGTTAACTGACCAATCCAAACTTGACCCAAGTAGTCGTCATGTCTAATGTTAAATGGGTTATGCAAGAGATTCAAGTTAGACTTTCTAACACATTTAATATTTGGGTCTAGTCGGGCAAAAACAATTATAAATCAGATCAATTTGGGTCTGACCAGAACCCAAACGGAAAATTCCATTTGACTCTCATTTATAGTATAATTATATAACCCTAATCACCTTCATTGGAGTGGTGAGATGCTCTAAGCACTTTTATTAAAAATGGGATAGATTTCATTAGTTGTGGTGCCCCATGGACCACACCCATATGGTCATACCTTTATCGATGTGACAAATTAGCCTACATTTGTTGCTCCAATATAAGATGGCTTTTTTCCATTGCCATCTCATGGAGATGAAGACAAAGCTAAAATAATTTCAATAAAATTCATGCTCTTACATAGATTGTGTTTTTCACCTATGTGCTAAGCACCTTCAGGACAAGGTGGATATACCTAAACACATTTATTCACGTAGTGAGATAGATTTCATAAGTCACAGTGTTTAGTGCACCACAACCAAAGCGCCTTTATTATTATTGTGGAATGGCCTGCTTCAATTACAGCCTTCAAATGGTACAGAAGCTATGCCAAAACTTCTAGCAAGTCTCTTACAACAAAATTGCCATGGACAAATGCATGAATCAAGGGATACAAGCATCTACCCATGAGCATTAAATGAGATAATTAGAAAGAAGCGTTATGGAATATACATAAAAGGTAAAAAGCCTAAAGTCAACTATACAAATTTTCAAAAACATCTCACATATGGGAAAAAGGACTTGAACCCAATATAAGGTCATGTGGAGCTCCCTCTACCGCTTCCTAAATAAAATATGCTTAATATGAATTTTTAAAATAATTATATTAATGGTACACATTAAAAATAATTAATTATTTATTTAATGCTCCTTGTTGGTTGGCCAAGGGCATGGAACCAATATTCCACCACAATGGACCACACAACACCTCCAGGGTATGAACTACAAAATTCTTTTATAGTACTTAATGAATATAACGCACGACGTGAGCCAAAAACTCCTTAACAACATATTGAGTTCAATGCATCATCAGAATATCCTAACCACCTCAGTTTTCAAAGATAATAAACATGTGAAACCAACCTATCCCATCAAGAGGCTCGGCAGGTGTTAAGTGGACAGCTAAGCTTGATACTCAAAAGAGTTGCTAAAACCAACAAAGGTGAGTATAATGAATTGACATAAATGAAAGTCACCAAAATATTTGTCTTTACATTTGCAAAAAAGCCTTCAAAACCATTTATAATGACATTGATTCTGTGTCGTCACCTCAACAGGGCGAGGTCTTAAACCACATCAGTGGACTCTCCTAGATCTGAGGTAATAAAGTCCCATATGGGGCTTCTCAAATATCATAGGAATAAAACATTAAACACGGACCTCCATGTAATTGAGGTTACAAACCCCAACATCTGGCATATCTAATACTAAAGTNATGAAAGTCACCAAAATATTTGTCTTTACATTTGCGAAAAAGTCTTCAAGGCCATTTATAATGAAATTGATTATGTGTCGTCACCTCAACAGGGCAAGGTCTTAAACCACATCAGTGGACTCTCCTAGATCGGAGGTAATAAAGTCCCATATGGGGCTTCTCAAATATCATAAGAATAAAACATTAAACACGGACCTCCATGTAATTGAGGTTACAAACCCCAACATCCGGCATATCTAATAATAAAGAAAACTATGCCAACTTTCAGTCTTTGAGACCAAATAAAATGACATTTGCCAAGATTTATGGCTTCAGATTTACATAGATCCTTCAAAATAATTTACAATAAATTATCGTCAATCAAATCATCCTATGTATAGGGTGAGGCCAAAAGATCCATCATTAGGCCACTCTTAAATTGAATGAACTTTAGTCGCAACTACTCTAAAAGGCATGCCATTACTTTGAAAATTGCAAACTGTCCTTCAACTCAAATTTAAATCAATAAATATTTTATGCAACAGATTGTCCTACTTACAGGATAGGATTGCACAGTTTTTAGGTCCAACCCTCCACATCACAATGATGGAAATTGACAAGAGCTGTGCCTTATAATAAATAATAATACAATAAATGTGCAAAGAAACTCAAAAATACATAAATATGTAAACCCAATTCTCTACAATCAAACATGCAGGCAATATTGAGGGAGTCCAAAGTACAAAACAAATAAAATCAATAAAACAACCCCGTTGATAACCATGCAAAAAATAAACCTTAATTGTGTTGAAAGCAAATCAATTTGGGCCCATGATAAAAAAATTATAAATTTAAAAATATTGAAATGAAATCAACCGCTTCGAGTTTAAAATATGAACTCGTCTATCATCCGCACTCATTTGATGAGACTAATGAATTTAAGATTAATCTAAAGCTCAGAAAGAGCCAATAACATATTAAGTGTACTTTAATGACCCTTCTCAAAGATTCATGCCAATAAGAATGTGGCATGTTCTATAGTGAGTTAATTTTGCAGTGAAATGGCACCACAAAAAATTCACCCTTTGACTGNGTGAGGTCATTCTTAAGCACCTCCACTAGTAGAGTTGTAAGCCGTAGCCTCCTGAACTCAAACTATATAACTTAACACATGAATGAACTTTAGTCGCAACTACTCTAAAAGGCATGCCATTACTTTGGAAATTGCAAACTGTCCTTCAACTCAAATTTAAATCAATAAATATTGTATGGAACAGATTGTCCTACTTACAGGATAGGATTGCACAGTTTTTAGGTCCAACCCTCCACATCACAATGATGGAAATTGACAAGAGCTGTGCCTTATAATAAATAATAATACAATAAATGTGCAAAGAAACTCAAAAATACATAAATATGTAAACCCAATTCTCTACAATCAAACATGCAGGCAATATTGAGGGATTCCAAAGGACAAAACAAATAAAATCAATAAAACAACCCCGTTGATAACCATGCAAAAAACAAACCTTAATTGTGTTGAAAGCAAATCAATTTGGGCCCATGAAAAAAAAATTATAAATTTAAAAATATTGAAATGAAATCAACCGGTTCGAGTTTAAAATATGAACTCGTCTATCATCCGCACTCATTTGTTGAGACTAATAAATTTAAGATTAATCTAAAGCTCAGAAAGAGCCAATAACATATTAAGTATACTTTAATGATCCTTCTCAAAGATTCATGCCAATAAGAATGTNAAAAATTATAAATTTAAAAATATTGAAATGAAATCAACCGCTTCGAGTTTAAAATATGAACTCGTCTATCATTCGCACTCATTTGATGAGACTAATGAATTTAAGATTAATCTAAAGCTCAGAAAGTGCCAATAACATAATAAGTGTACTTTAATGATCCTTCTCAAAGATTCATGCCAATAAGAATGCGGCATGTTCTATAGTAAGTTAATTTTGCAGTGAAATGGCACCACAAAAAATTCACCCTTTGACTGAGTGACTTGTCATAAAATTGGACCATTAAATTTTATCATGATCAAAACCTGCAAGTTCCCAAATCACCTAAATCCCAAAACGATTAATTATACAATGCAATTGATATGACACAGTGCTCCATATTAGTTAAGGTCAATTGACAATTGTCCCAACAGACAAAAATTCACTCCAAATCTATAAAATCCCCTTGGACGATACATCCTATGACTAATAATAAGGATCATTTGATCAAGTTGGGTTGACTAGCTTTTCTGGCCAAGTAGACCAACAACAACAACAACAACAACAAAACCTTAATCCCACTATGTGGAGTCGGCTACATGAATCCTTTTTTCTCCATTGCGTCCTATTTAATGTCATCTTTTCATTTAGTTCTAATAAATTAAGATCATTCTTTTACAATAAGTNTAATAATAAGGATCATTTGATCAAGTTGGGTTGACTAGCTTTTCTGGCCAAGTAGACCAACAACAACAACAAAACCTTAATCCCACTATGTGGAGTCGGCTACATGAATCATTTTTTCTCCATTGCGTCCTATTTAATGTCATCTTTTTATTTAGTTCTAATAAATTAAGATCATTCTTTTACAATAAGCCCAAGTCTTCCTAGGTCTACCTCTGTCTTTCATAACATAAGTCAATAATAACCTAGAATAACAAAATCACGGGATCTTGATCGATTTCATCATCATTCCCATGACATCAACTCTAAATAACTATCTCTTGTCACTACAATGTGTAATGAAACAAAGGGCTGGACTCCAATCTAGGAATTCTAGATGGTGACTAGAGTATGATAAGGTATTCAAGATGTTTGCAAGTTAATGAGAAAGGGAAAACCTGACAAAACAATAGAGATTCCAAGAGCTTGAAGAATAGCTGCTAATACTTTTGTGGAAAGCAAAGAGGAAGAGGGTATTTGCCGGCTATGAAAGAGGGATACAAATGTAAAGGAAAATATAGAAAGTATTAATAATTTAGTTATAAATACATCCCTTGAAAAGGAAAATGACAACTCTCAAACTAAAGAGCAAATAGAGAAATTTCTCGAGTCAACCTGGGGCTTGGAATTAATCAAGGTGAATACAAAATGGCTGGACAGCGAAAATTTATTTTTTTATGTATTCATTTTCTATGACTAACTTTTAACAAATGAAGATGTCACTATATAAAAAAAGATTAAATTAAAGCAGTTATAAATTTACCATGGGTCAAATTGTCTGTATTTTCTATAAATATTTCATCTTCTATCGCTCATATTTTAATAAATTAATTAAACCTACAAAATTAATANGAAAAGGAAAATGACAACTCTCAAACTAAAGAGCAAATAGAGAAATTTCTCGAGTCAACCTGGGGCTTGGAACTAATCAAGGTGAATACAAAATGGCTGGACAGCGAAAATTTAATTTTTTATGTATTCATTTTCTATGACTAACTTTTAACAAATAAAGATGTCACTACATAAAAAAGATTAAATTAAAGCAGTTATAAATTTACCATGGGTCGAGTGTTTGTATTTTCTATAAATATTTCATCTTCTAAAGCTCATATTTTAATAAATTAATTAAACCTAAAAAATTAATTTGAAAAAACAATAAGGTAAAAATGTCAATGATTAAACCTACTTTTAAATCACAGTAATGTGACAAAAATGAAATAATAGGCATGCCAATTAAACTTTTAATAAATCAATACCAAAATATTTGATAATTTATGAATATAATCAATTACGATATTTCATAACATTCAATATGTTTTAATATATCAATATCATGTTTATATCATTTTATATTTATACAATCGTCACAGCAGTGCATCTAAAATTATATTATTTAAGGTACTTCAATATCAATATCATTTTGNAATCAATTACGATATTTCATAACATTCAATATGTTTTAATATATCAATATCATATTTATATCATTTTATATCAATACAATCGTCACAGCAGTGCATCTAAAATTATATTATTTAAGATACTTCAATTTAATATCATTTTGCATTTACGTGCACGGGTGTCGGCCGTTTTTTATTTATTACATCTTTAAAATCTTTTATTTAATTTAACTTTATAACTTCAAATAACTTTACGATTTGAAAAAAGTAATAATTTTGTGATTTTAAAAATAATTGAAATATGAATATAACCCCTTTTTTTATTTTTAAAAGTAACATTTTAATTTAAAATAGGTGAGACCAAACGGATCTCACATTTTAAATAGTTTAAACGAGTGAATACGATACTACAAGTAAAACACTTATCCCGAAGGATAAATATCACTTGTAATGGGGATTCAATCATCTAGACTAAAGAATTTGTGACATCCATTCGGTCTGCGAAATTGTCTTATTTGCCGACAAGTTCCCCTACCTAATACGAGGATTAGATAAGGTTTATTTTATCTGAGTTCTTGGTTCCCTATAGAGGCAAGCCCCTATAGTTAATTACATCTTAAGTGATCGAAATTACTTAAGAAAACTCTCGATTAAGATCAGGTGGTTTTGCTTTCAAGATTTCAAAGTTTAGGTTGTCGCGATTGGACATGGGAAAATCAAATGAGAATTGCTCAAAATAGGAACAATTATTCAAGGAATCCAAAGGGAAGAAAAGTAGGGGATATCACAGATCCAGGAGAAACCCTGGGAATGTCCCAACTATCCTAATGTTTGGCTTTATGTCTTTGAAGTGACGTTTATTTGATATTTCAATCCTGCAAATTATTTAGGATTTAGGACTTATGTTTGCACAATATCAGACTGTGCAAATAGCCTAAAAAAATAAGAGGATTTATACCGTACCGCACGGTAACCTCGTAATCCTAAAGCGTTATGACTTATAATTGTACAACAGAATTGTACAAAAAGCCTAAAGAATAATCCTATGGGTTGTTATTTAAACTAAAGATAATAATGGGTGATGTGAATGTGTTTATGTGATGAGCTTTGATGTTTAGCTGCTGCAGATCCACCTTGAAGTTGTTCCTCGTCGTGTTGCCCACGGTATTCGTTGCATACTTCTCGTAGTAGCATCTCCTGGTTTAGTTTTAGTTTTGAACATGCTCCTAACCACTAGGTTATTCTATACTAAGGCATAGCATATCAAAGTAACTAAGCATGCAGTGTGAAAGAACAATAACAATGTACTGTACAGTAAAGAGAAAAGACACTGTAACATACTGAAAGAAGAGCATAACGTGCTGTAAAGAGTAGTGTAACATGCTGGGGAAGCAGTATAACAGGCTATGAAAACAATATAACATGCTTTAAAATAAAATGTTCTAATATAAATTAAACCTGTAGACCTGAGAGGTTCATTGCTCCTTTAAATTTAGATATTATGCGCTGTGTAAAAGAGAAAAGTATGACCTGAAAAAGACTTAACAGAAACAAGTAAATCGCAGAGAAAACATAAACAAATAAAATGAAATACCATATCACATATAAATGACCAAGAATAGAAAATTTATATGTGATATTGGAATGTCCCTAATTGCCAGGAGGATTTGAGTGTAGGACAAACTCAAATCCCGGAGCATTGGGTTTCAGTTTTGGTCAAGTTAGGGTAAGAATTTCATTATTTGATTTAATTAAATCAGTCATGAGTCACATTCTAGTGCACACTCGTGCCTAGNCTTTCAGATTTTTTTTTTTTTTTTTTACACAAATGAGACACTAAAGCCTTATGATTCCTACAAATAAGCAAAGCCAAACTTTTCTCTTCTCAAAAATATTTAGCAGGCATGGTGTACAGAAGAAAATCTGGAGCAAAAAAACAACTTCTGACATCCTTTCTAGCTAAAGATAAACAATCCCGCAAATGTTTTCTCAATCAGTTTGTTCAAAAAAACACACTACAAACATGAGAATTAAACAACCACTCGCATTTTTTATTAATTAATTCCATCAAACAAATACCATGCGTAGGGTATGTTTTGTATGAGTAAGCAGCCAACCAAATCAAAGATCTAAACCAAATTAATTGATATGCATGAATCGACTCCTAAAAAAAAAGTCATTGCAGTAGCTCTCATGGTTAATATTAAATAGGAAGGGAAGATGGCCATAAAGCATTGATAGCAACGCTAGTTGCTCCAGTATTGCCTCAAGAATTTTATTCGTCATAGTTCAATATTTTGCAATAAAGACAGCAATGTTACTGAGTGTTTAAGGGAGGGAAAGAGGCTACCTCTTGGTGCAAATCCAAAGTAAATGCAAGAATAGACCCAGAAAAACTTCTACAACACCTTCTTCTATCAAAGCTTCAATCTAAAATATCAATGGCCAAGCAAGCAACCAAGCAAAGGTATTGAGTGAACCAGCAAGAAACCGAACAAGCCACAAAAATCCAGTNGATTTTTCTAAACTATACAATTAAATTAATCAGATTTGCTCAATTCTCATCCATTTGAACCTTTGTGAATGCATTCCTCCAATGCTATAGCTAGATTTGGATAAATTGGGTTCTGTAAAAGTTATTATTTTAGGATGGATCATCTATATGATTAAAATCCCAACTGAATTTCATTTGAAAAACTTGGCCATGAATATCTGTAACTTCTGCGATGTGCAATTCTCAACCAAAGGATGATCTTTATATCGATTTCAAATGAGATTTTCTTCAAATATTTAGAGTTGACTTGTTTCTCTTCAAGTATTAAACGATTTTGTGGATAGCATTCAAAATTCTTAGTCACCCTGAAGAAACTCATTTAACTAACTTTTCCAATGACAATTTTCTCGCATCAATGTGGAATTTTTTTACAAGAAACAAATATGATATGTTTTGCTAATTACAAAACAAAAAAAAAAAACATGTAATTTAACATCATCTCTAAAGTTTAACTTTGGATGGACAATTACAAAGGGAAAATGAAACTTATCACTAAGAACAAATTAAGGCCTGATCTCCCAGAAAAAGCTTTAACCTTCTTTTGTGCAACTATTTAGTATAAATATTGCTTAGTTGCATTGTGCAAAAAATAGATTTGCTTGACTTAAGTTAGTCTTTTTTACAGATCAAGATATTTTGATATGTCAATGCATTTCCTGAATTTTACAATAAGGTTAACAAAAGCGTTAACTAATTATTTTAACTATGATAAATTGGATGAAACCGTGCAGTATTCTGTTAATAACATGACATGATATGAGCAAGAAAGAACTAGAATCCGTTTTCTAATAGAGGGGCTAAGAAAGAATCAGTTGCTCTGGTTTATTGGTATACCTGAAAAGATATGAAAATCTACCTACAAGCTCACTTTTAAGACTTGTTCCTAAACAAGTATGCATACATAATTGTGTGGAGTTTAGATTCTCAATGCAATCCATTTTAGAATTATACTATTTACTTGAAATTAAGTATATGCACGCCTACATTTTGTGCTAAGATTTGAAACTACATATTTTTACTAATAATCATATAACTAACTTATTAGGTTCTTGAAATAGCATCAAGGAAAAAAAATTGCTTCGATTCATTGCCCTTAAATAAAAGAATACAAATAAATGTGAAGTGAGTAGTTGAAATGAAGAATAAAATTGGAAAAGGTTCGGCAGAAATATCAATGCACCNGAAACTACATATTTTTACTAATAATCATATAACTAACTTATTAGGTTCTTGAAATAGCATCAAGGAAAAAAATTGCTTTGATTCATTGCCCTTAAATAAAAGAATACAAATAAATGTGAAGTGAGTAGTAGAAATGAAGAATAAAATTGGAAAAGGTTCGGCAGAAATATCAATGCACAACTGTAACTTGTAACAAAACTAAATCGCTTCTTTATCATCAATCATGCAAATGGGAATCTGTATATGGTTCATGTATTTACCTTGGTGATTATGAGTGAAATTGTCAAACACAGAATAAAAACCCAATTAAACTAAAGTTTGCATGTGTACTATAAGCTAACATCCCACTATAGCTTTTTATTTTTTAAAGGGCGAACCATCCCACTATAATTGCGGCAGTTCAGTTATGACTGTATGCTATAGCTGATAATAGTAGCCAATATCAACGAGCCCACAAACTGCTATTCTTTGACAGGGCAGGCATGGTTCTATTAGTTAACAAGAAAGCTTTAAAACCAAATGCAAATCTACTTTAAAACAATTTAATTAATAAAAGTAGAGGTAGAAGGAACCTGTCTCCAAAGAGGAAGAAATTTAGATTCATCACCTAATTCATGTTGCCTCTGAGCACTGCAAAAGATTTATCAAAAACTACAATAAACTGCAGAGAAAATATGAAGAAAAAAATAAGTGATGATTTGTTAGCAGTTTACGCCCAGAAATCAAAGTTAAGTCAACTAATAATTTTTTCTTTCAAGAATCTAGCTTCCAAGGATAAAGGACTAACTAAAATAAACTATTCTGTAGCGNTGTCTCCAAAGAGGAAGAAATTTAGATTCATCACCTAATTCATGTAGCCTCTGAGCACTGCAAAAGATTTATCAAAAACTACAATAAACCGCAGAGAAAATATGAAGAAAAAAATAAGTGATGATTTGTTAGCAGTTTACGCCCAGAAATCAATGTTAAGTCAACTAATAAATTTTTCTTTCAAGAATCTAGCTTCCAAGGATAAAGGACTAACTAAACAAAACTATTCTGTAGCAGCATCAAGATATCAAGGAGCAATTTGGCTGGCTGCTTTATCCAGGGTTTATGAATGATTTATGCCAACCCCTACAAAGCAGTTTTAAGACGCATCTTAAACCTCATATTTACCAAATCCTCACAACATATACCACATATTGACAGATCAACTAAATTTTCGATCTCAGTTTTTGCCCGTTTGTGANCTGGCTGCTTTATCCAGGGTTTATGAATGATTTATGCCAACCCCTACAAAGCAGTTTTAAGACGCATCTTAACCCTCATATTTACCAAATCCTCACCACATATACCACATATTGACAGATCAACTAAATTTTCAATCTCAGTTTTTGCCCGTTTGTGGCAGTTTATTTGGCGTGGTGCGTTCTGAAAACACCGGATGAGGTGTGGAAACCACGGCGTGGTAGCACTGCTTAAAAAGTTATGTTAAACGTGGGCCACGGGTTCAACCCAGCAGCCCGTGTTTCTTCGCAAACCTATTACTCGTATGCCCATCTCGGTGCTCCCCTCTCACCGCTGCCCTCTCCCTCGCGTTTCTTCTGCCCTAGGTCATGCCTCTCTCGATCGCTCCTCTCTCGCGACTCTCTCCGGTGGCGCGGGTTGCCTCTCTTCTCTCCCTCTTCCCTCTGATCTCCAGCACTTTGTCTGTTTACCGTGCTCTCCGTCCTCCCACGGTATCACCAATTTTGTTCGATGGAATGACTTTCTCTTTGAGATTTGTGGATTTCTCATTTGCGGTTTGAAATGAGAATTTGGATTTTGCGATTTGTAGCTTTCTCTTTATGATTTGGAATTTGGATTTTATGATTTTGTGGTTGAATGTGATATAGAATGGGGTTTTATCTTTAACTTTGATGTTTGATTGTGAATTTGCAAAATTGTTGAAAGGGGTGTTTGATTTGTTGATAGCAATGTTTCGGGTGCCCTGCATATAGTAACCTCAAATGAAAAATATGACATGGGATTTTATCTATACCTTTGATGTTTGAGTGAGAATTTGAGAAATAGTTGAAAGAGGATGTTTAATTTGTTGATAACAATGTTTCGAGTGCCCTGTATGTAACTGTATCAATGATAAAATTTGGATGGAGTTTTATCTTTAACTTTGATGTTTGAAAGAGAATTTGAAAAATGGCTGAAAGGAAGTGTTTTATTTGTTGATAGCAATGTTTCGGGTGTCTTGTATGGAATTGCATCAAATGAAAAATATGAGGTGGGGTTTTATTTTTACCTTGGCAGAAATTTTGAAATAAAGTTGAAAGAAGGTGTTTGATTTGTTGATAACAAGGTTTCAGGTGCCCTGTATGGCATTGCATCAAATGAAAAATATGGGATCTTTACCTTTGATGTTTGACACAGAATTTCAAAAATGGTTGAAAGAGGGTACAAGGTGCTTTGATTTATTGATAGCAATGTTGTGGATGTAGAGGTGGTGGTGTACGTTGGTTTGTGTGTGGAGGTGGTGGTGTACGTTGGTTTGTGTGTGGAGGTGGTGGTAGTGTGAGGTGGTGGTTGTGTTTGTATCAGAGGATATCATGGTGAATGTGTGGAGATGGTGGTTGGTGTGTGGTTGTATTTCTGTTCACCTGTTGCGAGGTCCCCGAAACGCAGACGAAATGAAATTGTAGGGCAGGGAGAGGCGCAGCGTCAAAATAGGAACGGCGCAAACGCAACAGACGTCGACGCAAACGCCGCAAGCCGACGGCGTCGAAGAGACGTAGTAACGTCGGG
>JXCR01118189.1:0-35213 GCA_002079205.1 Phalaenopsis hybrid cultivar | reverse complement strand
GTTCATCCTTCGGGATAGATACATGATTTGAGATAAAGTGCTCTTTCATTTAAACTATGAAAATCATGGGGTCAGTTTGACTTCATCTTTTTCAAAACTAAATTTTTCTTAAACGTCTTTCCCGAAGCGGGCAACGGGATTTCAATTCCGATGACCGACAGCTTCTTACGGGCAAACCCCACAAAAGGCGACGGGATTTCAATTCCGATGACCGACAGCTTCTTACGGGCAAACCCCACACCAAAAAAAAAAATAGTGCCGACAATTGTGCAACGAAGATGGGAAGTGCTGTGCTACACTACAGCCACCGTAGTTGTTCCGGTGGTGAAGGAATTTTATGCTAATTTGCATGGAATCAGCCAGGGAGTCATCTATGTGCGAGGAAGATAGATAACTTTTACTCCTACATTTATTAATGAGTTATATATGATCGAGAATGTTCCTGTCTGTCATTATTCCAACTTTTTCCCGACAAGAGACCTCATGAATGAGATCTATCAATATTTAACGGACGAAACTGAAGACTGGGAAATGAGAGAAAACGGGTATGTTAAGTTTTTCTGCGCACTTCTAAACCATATTTCTAAACACTGGCACTTTCATTTCTGCAACACTATTGCAAATGATGAGGATCAGTAAAGTTACTAAAGAAAGTGTTATTCTGAATTACTGCATCCAAATGGGACTGTCGATCGATATTAAATTGATTATTGTGAAGTCTGTTCTGGGCCTGATCGTTCATGGATCAACTTATGGACTTGGATATCTTTCAACAATTTTCTTAATTTGCAGTCAGTTCCAAGTATCTTATGAGAATTGGGAAAAGGTACTTCTACCTTTGAAGACTTTGGACCCAACTGAAAGATTCTCAGCCAATGAAGATGAAAATGATATGACTATTATGGTAGATCAATCGTTTCAGAATTCACTGCCTATTCAACCTTTAGTTCCGGACAATACACTAGTGATCCTGCGCAGAATCAAGAATTGGAGAAGGAGGTATAAAATGTTATGAATGCAATTAATAATATCTCTCNGATGTCATAACTTTCTTTAGTTTATTTGATCGAGCCTCACTCTCAATTCTTGCGTTCATCCTTCGGGATAGACACATGATTTGAGATGAAGCGCTCTTTCCTCAAACTATGAATTATGGGGGTCAGTTTGACTTCATCTTTTTCAAAATTAAAATTTTTTAAAAAAAAACGTCCTTCCGAAGCAGGCAACAGGATTTCAATTCCGATGACCTACAGCTTCTTACGGGCAAACCCTACACCAAAAATAGTGCCGACAGAGGTTTGTGAAATTCTTATGGAGCTTGTAGAATTCAGGAGAGTTGTGAAAAATGATGTAGTAATTTATGCAGCGTAGAATTTTGTGAAAGTTTATGTGGAATTTGTGATAATTTATGTTGTGTAAAGAATGTAGGTCGAAGTTTGTGAAGTCAAAGAAACTAAACCAGCTCGGACAACCGTCGGGGACATTACATCCAAACTAGATTTAGTGGAGAAATTACGACTGTCAAGAAAATTGCGCCAAATCTTAGGGAAAAATAGGTCACATTAGGAAAGAATGCCAGAAACTTAAACCAATCCCAAGAGGTGATCGAACAAAATATTCATGTGATAAGAGATGTGGTTCCGTAGAACCAGCCAACCCTCATTCACACGAGCAATAGGACCCAGAGTTCCTGTGGGAGGAAACTTCAGGCCAAGAGAAATGACGCTGGTGATAGATCGAGAAGGCTCAAATTGACCAGGCCGAAAATTGAAGTGATGTTCAAAATTTTGATTTTTATTGTTTTGCTTATTTGGATCGGTGTTGTGTTTCACTTCATTTTAATGTTGAGATTTATTTGATATTGAATTTTATTTTGTTGCATTTGTTTTAGGATTTCGACCTAATTTTAGACAGGTGCAGCATTCNTGAAGAGTAGTAGATTTACCTTGCTACCTGTTGTCTATGTGTGCAATTTTGTTTGAACTTTGTGTTTGCTTTACTTTCAAATTTTACTTTTAGATCTCTGTATNTGAAGAGTAGTAGATTTACCTTGCTACCTGTTGTCTATGTGTGCAATTTTGTTTGAACTTTGTGTTTGCTTTGCTTTCAAATTTTACTTTTAGATCTCTGTATAGTTGACACTGAGCATATGATGTTTATTTTCAGCATTTTGAGTGTTGTGGCTTGGATTGCGACGCTGAATTGATGTGTTAAGGTTGAGAAAATACTAAACTTAGGTGTGTCGTGTAACGTATAATGTAACCCTTGGAATTTTTATATAATTGTGATGTTTTGTGTTGTGAAAGTTTATTTGTATTAGTACATCATTTAATCACTTAAAAATTATGTCTATAATGATTGAATGGATGTCGTTGAGGCTTGAAATTAATTGAAATCACAGAAATCTGGAAATTGAACCAATTCAATGAAGCTCATCGACAGTGAACTTTTCCCGAGACTTGGGATATTAATCTAATAGAGCTTGCTGATGGCGCCAAAGATCTTGCCGACGGCGAGATCCCTGAAAAACACCTTTAACCGCAATTTTGACTAGTCAACTACCACTATTCATCAGCCCCTTCTTCTTAAAAATAAAAGATACGATCTAGAGCCTGAAGATCTTGGATTTGGGAGCGATTTCAAAGCATTTAGACACCAGATTTGATCATCTCTTGGTAAGAGCTTCACTCCAAACTAAAAATATTAGATTTTCACCATGAATTTCTTCCTCATTGAGAAGATCTAAAAAATTTGAGAATGTGAAGAAAATATTGGGAAGAAATTCATGGAATTTAGTTTTAAATTCTTAAAATCACTCTTGAAAGACATTATTTGCATATTTGAAGTATATTTTGGAATTTTTCTATAATTTTGATTCAATTGAAATGACTCCACGATAAAAGAGGCGACTTGAGTTTCACGAGTCTCACTGCATCAATGTGAAGGCTCAATCGAGATTTACTTCAGTATTTGAATGGAAGAAATGTATAAAAGATCAAGTTTTTGAGAGTCCGAGAGGAGAAATTGAACGAGTTATTGCCAAACGANTTTTCTATAATTTTGATTCAATTGAAATGACTCCACGATAAAAGAGGCGACTTGAGTTTCACGAGTCTCACTTCATCAATGTGAAGGCTCAATCGAGATTTACTTCAGTATTTGAATAGAAGAAATGTATAAAAGATCAAGTTTTTGAGAGCCCGAGAGGAGAAATTGAACGAGTTATTGCCAAACGGAGGTGGGAAAACTTCTGTTATACCACTAAAGAGGCTGCTGCAAATATTGTAAAAGAATTTTATGCCAACGTGTTCTATTCTGAGGACAGATTCGTTCAAGTGTGGGGATTTTCTGTTGAATTTAGTGCCGCCTGCATTAACTCTTTTTATGAAGTCCCGACCATTATGAAACCTTCAGTACAATGGAAGGCCTGCTGAATGATGTCATCAACTTTCTCACTGATGGGAAAGGAACATGAAGATAAAGCAACGAGAACGGGTAAATTTTTTTGCTTCCATGTTGAATGCCACTNAATGATGTCATCAACTTTCTCACTGATGGGAAAGGAACATGAAGATAAAGCAACGAGAACGGGTAAATTTTTCTGCTTCCATGTTGAATGCCACTTCTAAAGTGTGACACTATTTTATTTCCTCTACTCTGTTACTTACTTATCACCATAGTGAGATAACAAGAGATAGAGCTATTCTGAATTTCTGTATTTAGAATAATAATATTTTTAAGAATATATTGACTACACAAGGAGTGAAACAAGTGGAGGTCTAGGACATCCTGGCCTTATTTATGCACTTTGCCAACTTTCTCGAGTGGAAACTGGAGATGATGAAGAATGAGCTTACCCTATGAAACCCATTAGTAAGGCCAATTTAAGAACTTATGAATCCCATGAGAAATGGAGAACTTGACCCTATGAAACCCATTAGTAAAGCTAATTTGAAGACATATGAATCCCATGAAAAATGGAGAATTGGGAGTATCCCATTAGTAAAGCTAATTTAAAGTTCTGGAGTGAAAAGTGGAGATGAAGAATGGGTTTATCCTATGAAACCCATTAGTAAAGCTAATTTGAAGACTTTTCCCATGAGAAATGGAGAATTGGGAGTAGAAGTCAAGAACCTTCTACTAGTAGAGATGTCCCTGATGAAGAATTGGTTTACCTTATGAGAACCACTAGTAAGGCCAATTTAAAAACCTATGAATCTAAATGGAGAACTGGAAGTAGAAGTCAAGAACCTTCTACTAGTAGAGATGTCCCCTCTACAAGCTATGACCTATCCTATGAAACCCATTAGTAAAGCTAATTTGAAGACTTATGAATCCCATGAGAAATGGAGAAAAGATGAGGAATGGGTTTACCCTATGAAACCCATTAGTAAAGTTAATTTGAAAACTTATGAATTCCATGAGAAATGGAGAACTCTATGAAACCCATTAGTAAAGTTAATTTGAAGACTTATGAATCCCATGAGAAATGGAGAACTATGAAAGTCAAGAACCTTCTACTAGTAGAGATGTCCCCTCTATAAGTTATGACCTTCCACCTTCTAAAGTCAAGAACCTTCTACTAGTAGAGATATCCCCTCTACTAGTTATGACCTTCCACCTTCTAGATCCCCTACCCTGACTGATTTAATGAGTGAGTTGACCTTACAGCGAAAGAGTATAGAGTTAATAAATGAAGGAATTGGCGATTTAGAATGTAGATATGATTATGATAATGAGTAGCTTCAGAGACATTTTGATTTTGAGATAGCTTACTACGAAGCTCAGACCTGGCACTACAGAGGTGAGTCTGATGTTACTTTTCCTGAATGCCCCCGATATACTCAGTATCAGCACAATCCACCTGCTAACCAAGTTGATGAAGACATAGTTTGGGATTTTGACATTTGATAGTAATTGATGTACTTTTACTTTTACTTTTGTAATTTTTGTAATAGAAATGGATGTTTGTGTGTGTCTGTACTTTCATTTTTATTTTTATGTTGCAAATGGATAATTTTTAATTATTGTTATAATTGTTTCGTGTGGTAGTTGAAAATTGTTAAATTGTAATGTGATGTGATTTTTATTTTGCATTTTAATTTTAATTATTTTTTTTAGTATTGTGGATGTGTTAGTGAGATATTGTGTTTGTATAATGTTTAGTTTTGTACTTGTTTCGAAATTTCATTACCCAACAATTTCTCTAATGATTTATATGTATAAAAAGCTCCTAATGTTACAGACCAGATGAAGTAGACCTCTAATGATTTATATGTGTAGAAAGCTCCTAATACTACAGACCAGGTGAAGTAAAAATTTTAAGGACTGCAAAAATTTTAGAATGATGAAAATGCCTAAAATACTGAGGTATGATTTATATTTAGAATTTTTTCTTTCCACCTGTATCATTTCATATAGAAATATTTGATAGGATGTTGCAGTAGCTAGTAGATTCAATTACTTTTTCTTCCTGCTACATTTTATGGAATTAATTGTAAAATATTTAAAAATGCAAATACTGAGGTATGATTTATATTCATAGTATTTTCTTTCCACCTTTATTTCATATTTAAAAATTTATTTGGGGGAGGGAAGAAAAAGATTAACTATTAGATGTCCTCTATTTCAATATTTTCAAAAATTATTTATATTTATAGTTTTTCTTTCCACCTAAATTATTTCATATTTAAAAATTTAAGTTTGGGGATTTATATTTAGATTTTTTCTTTCCACCTGTATCATTCCATATTGAAAAATTTAAGTTTGGGGGAGGAAGAAAAAGATTAACTATTAGATGTTCTCAATTTAAATATTTTCAAAAATTATTAATATGATTTTATATAGTGAATTTAATTCAGATAACTATATTTTATAAATATTTAAATATTATGATAGATTTAAAGGAATATTTTTGAAATAAAAATTAATTTTGTAGATTAAGATATTTAGTATAAGAGAATAAGACTATAGTTAACTATTTAAAGTAAAGGAAACTATATTTTGAAGTATTAAGAATCTTGGAAATTCATTTGAGAAGAAAAGATTGGGGCTCAATGATGTAAAAGCTATGAAATATTTATAAGGTAAAGGAATGCTTTGAGTTTCAAATTTAGGGAAAGAAAGGTGATGTTCAAAATCATTATAGGCTATCCAGATATAGTAATCCTCTATTAAGGAAAAAGAAAGGATTGACAACAATCCCTAAAAAGAAAAGAAAAATATATAGGATTGAAAACAAAGGAAAAAGAAAGGATTGACAACAATCCCTGAAAAGAAAAGAAAAATATATAGGATTGAAAGAAATCCAAATCAAAAAGAAAAATGAAAAGAAAGAAAAAAAATATGAAAGTGAGGAGAAGCTTGAGGAGAGGCCTAAACAAAAATTGGCTTCACTGGACCTACCTAAAAGGAAAACCTAAATACATTCCTAAACATATATTTCTGGATTATATCTTTTACTAGTAGTGTTCTCATGAAGTTCCTATCATTTGATTATTCTAAGTGACTTGATATTACAACATATAGTCATTCTTGAAATGAATAGAAAACTAGAACTCTTAAACTTAATAACTGGATAATCTTGTACCTATAGAGTTAATTTAATTACTTGAATTTTTTCTAAAAATCTCACTATGATATTTACTTAAATCAAACTTATAGTTTTTCTGAATTAAAACTTTTTTACAATAGATCATAACTTTTATGTAGTACAAAAATTACATGAGGGACAAGTAATAGTTAAGTTTAGGGGATTTTGACCAAAGGAAAATATGTTGAGATTTTCATACTTATTTTGTACTATTTCTTATGATATTGCACTTTAAAGAAAGATATTTTTGATGTTTTGTTGCAGGTATGATGAATTATGGTGATTAGAGCAAAAAGATGCAAAAAAGAGCGAATTTGGAGCGAAAAAGACCAAAATATGAAGAATTGAACTAGGGCACCGACAGGGAGCCCAACGGCGCCGACGACAAGAATTTCCCTAGAATCCAAATCAAATAATTTAGAAGGCCCACCGACGGTACCCTCGAGGCCGCTGATGGCGAGATCACGGTTAATTCAAAAGGTGCATTGAATGTGGATGATTTTTGGAGGGATGCTTAGGCAACTCTTGGAAAACCTCTTCTACAACTTTAAAAGATGATTTTGGCCAAAAAATAGAATAGTTGAACAGCGTCCAAGAGTTCCAATAGTGTGTAGAGAGTCTAATTTAGGGTTAGATTGTGAGGAATTCTTCGAGGGATTGTAAGAGTGGAGAGAAAGTGAGACATTTCTTCCTCTTTGCTGCTTTGAAGAAGAATTTTGTGTGGTATAAAGAAAGGAAGAGATTCAGAGGAACTTTGAGGATTTTGCTTGGGGAGGAATTAGAGATAAGTGTTATTTACTTGTTGTAATTTGTATGGCTTTGCTTTTATATATAAATTCTGAGTTTTATTGTGTCTTCCCCATGAGTTATGAGTAGTTTTCTCTGTCTTTCTCCTTGCCTTGAGATTTGTGAGATGGTGATTTGAATTGGTTGAGCCTGGAAAATGTGAAAGAGGTTGTGTTCTTTTCCTTCAATCTTAATTTACTTTCAATCTGGTCAATTGATTTGTTAAAATATGTTGCTTTTCACTTCGATCTTAATTTACTTTCAATCTAGCCAATTGATTTGTTAAAATATGTTGAGCTTTACAACTAAAGTGAAGATTACATCCAAGATTTAGGAAGCTCAAAGCCCTTGGCAATTGGGTGCAAATAAATAAGAAAATAAAATTATCGGGCGTATAATTGGAGATTTTAGAGTGACAGACTAAAGTGCCCAATTTGTTCATATCATTTGGGTGCTGAAGTGTAGATGCTAGCCCTCAGGTGAGGGGAATGTGGGAGCTCCAAAGTGAGAGCCGGTATCCTCCCAGCCTAGCCGCAGATTCAGTAACCAAGCATAGGATTAGTCAATGTTCTTTATGCCTGGACCAAAGGGTAAAGAATAGGTATGTTCTTATTTGGCTCAATACAATTTGAAATAATTCACTTATCCATTCACTATAATTTCTTGACAAGGAGAAGGATGATTTCTTATATATTGAATATCACAGTCCATTCACTATAATTTCTTGACAAGGAGAAGGATGTTTTCTTATATATTGAATATCACATTAAAAACCTCAATCCATTCAATATAATTTCTTGACAAGGAGAAGGATGCTTTCTTAGATATTGAATATCACAAATTAAACCTCCATTCACTATAATTTCTTGACAAGGAGAATGATGTTTTCTTATATATTGAATATCACATTTGAACTTCACTATAATTTCTTGACAAGGAGAAAGATGCTTTCTTATATATTGAATATCACATTAAAAACCTCATTAGCTATAATTTCTTGACAAGGAGAATGATGTTTTTTCGTATTGAACTCACATTAGATCATTTCACTATAATTTCTTGACAAGGAGAAGGATGCTTTCTTATATATTGAATTTCACATTAGAAGAATTTATTAGTATAATTAGTTATTTAAGAGTTATTAAAATTACATATTTATTTCAATTGTCTATTAATGTAGTATAATTAGTTATTTAAGAGTTATTAAAATTACATATTTATTTCAATTGCTTATTAGTGATAGGTATAATTAGTTATTTAAGAGTTATTAAAATTACATATTTATTTCAATTGCCTATTAGTGACTCATAAGCATAATTAATTATTTAAGAGTTATTAAAATTACATATTTATTTCAATTGCCTATTAGTGACAGCCGTCCGATCGCATGACTATCTCATCAATGGACGAGATCTAGCCGGACAACGTCTTCATACATGAACCGCGGGCCAAGTTAGCATTGAGATGGATGGCAGCATTGAATGGGAGCACGCTGCCTGNATTTGGGGCAAATTTGGGGCTTTTGGACTTAGGTTGAAATCAAATGAAATTGAGGCCCTAGAAAGGCCAATTGAAGGTCAAATTTGATGTGTAGGAATGTTATGAAGTTTTTTCAACATAATTGGTGGTCAATTAAGTGGGATATGGGTTCAATTTGGTGGGACCAAGTCATGGGGCCAAAATTGGGTTTTTGATCTAAATCAAAATTGGGTTCAAATCATGGATTAATTGGACTTGGATTTTGTCTTCATTGGTCATATAAAGAGTGAAATTGAGTTTAGAATTGAAATTGGGGTAAATTGAGACCAATTGGCTAGACATTTGAGATAATTTGGGGAAAATATGGGCTTTAAAGGGCAATTTGGGGATTTTGATCAAAGATGGTTAAATTGGCCAAATTGGTTTATGTGATAATTGAGGAAAATGAAATTGCAAATATTTGGATAGTTTTGGGAATTTTTGGGATTTTGTTTGGATTTTTTGGAATTTTGGGCCAAAGAGGGGTATTTTGGTAATTTGGCCAATTTTGGGTAATTTGGGTGTTTTCAAGGTGCTTGAAATGATTTTTAAACAATTTTGGGAATTTTGTTTAGATTTGGAGATTTTGGCCAAATTTGGGGTCCCAAGGGTATCTAAGTAATTTGGGGGAATTTAAGGGCAATAGGGTAGGTTGGGTATCTTGATAGAGTTGGATTGCCCACCACCATAAATAAGCCATCGATCAATGGAAACCCCATTTTGGGTCTTCTATGTAATCTTAGTTAAACCACCTACAAGTTNAGGTTTTAAGAATTTTTGGGATTTTTTTGAATTTTTGGAATTTTGGGCTAAGAAGGGGTATTTTGGTAATTTAGCCAATTTTGGTGATTTTGAGTAGTTTGGGTGTTTTCAAGGTGTTTAAAAGGAGTTTTGAACCATATTGGGTATTTTGGGTAAATTTGGAAATTTTGGCCAAATTTTAAGTCCCAAGGGTATCTATGTAATTTGGGGGAATTTAGGGGGAAAATGCTAGGTTGGGTATCTTGGTAGAGTTGGAGTGCCAACCACCATCAATAACCCATGGACCAATGGAAACCCCATTTTGGGTCCTCTATGTAATGATCTTAGCCAAACCCTAGCCTAGGGCTAAGGGGTTTAGGGGACCACCTACATGAGTCTCTCAAAAGTATCATGGGACCAGAACCTATAAATTATGGATTTAGGGTAGTGTTTAATTGTGAGTGCAAGTGATTGCAAGTGAGTGCCTTAGCCCTAGAACAACACTTAGGGTCAACTCTAAGGTCCAGTAATCTTAAGGGTGACTCATCTTGAGTTCCCCCATAATGACCCCACCTACTAAGTGCTAGAGGTTAGGACCAATATGTGGAACTTCAAGTTGAGTAGAAAAGAGTTCGGAATTTCTAATGGTGAGGGTTCATTGTCTAGTTTTCTACGAATTGTCAATAGAAAAGTCATATGGCTAGACCTTAGGCCACTAAAGAGAAAAAACTAAACCTCAACCAAAAGTGAGGTCAACATAAGCAACATAATAAGTTTAAATGAGCTCGAGACTTTTCACCGTGTATTGACACGGAAGCATAGACCTACTTCTTCCTCTATACCTCTTAGATACCTCAGGGGTCTACTAAACTTATTATATTTTGCTTAACAAAAATCATCCTAATCATACTAATAGGGACCCACCAAGATATGACTTAGGTATAGGTATGTCATTAGGACCTTACTTTTTACGCTTTACATAAAATGTTCTAACATGCATTTTGAGTTTTAGGTGGAATGAGAAGACTTGCCAAGTACGCTTTTTATAGTTTACAGTGCCGTCTTTCTTGTACTTTCATACTGCACTTTTTATGCTTATAACATTTGCATGCTAAACAACGATGTCACCCTGCATGAAAACTAAAACTATCAGGATAGCCACAAAACCAAAACCAAAGCCAAAACTAAAATCATCCAAGATAAAATTCACCCCCACGACATTCAAAATATGAGACAACTGAAAATTTAATCACAAACATCACTNTGGGTATCTTGGTAGAGTTGGAGTGCCAACGACCCTCAATAAGCCATGGACCAATGGACCCCATTTTGGGTCCTCTATATTGTGATCTTAGCCAAACCCTAGCCTAGGGCTAAGGGGTTTAGGGGATCACCTACATGAGCCTCTCAAAACTATCAAGGGACCAGAACCTAGAAATTATGGGTATAGGGTAGTGAGTGATTGTGAGTGTAAGTGATTGCAAGTGAGTGCCTTAGCCGTAGACCAACACCCAGGGTCAACCCTAAGGTCTTGCTATCCTAAGGGTGACTCATCTTGAGTTCCCCCATAATGACCCCACCTACTAAGTGCTAGAGGTTTGGACCAATATGTGGAACTTCAAGTTGAGTAGCGAAGAGTTTGGAATTTCTAATGGTGAGGGTTCCTTGTCTAGTTTTCTAAGAATAGTCAATAGAAAAGTCCTATGGCTAGATCTTAAGCTACTAAAGAGAAAAAAACTAAACCTCAACCAAAAGTGAGGTCAACATAAGCAACATAATAAGTTTAAATGAGCTTGAGACTTTTCACCGGGTAGTGACAGGGAAGCAATGACCTGCTTCTTCCTCTAGAAATGTTGGATACCTCGGAGGTCTACTAAACTTAATATGTTTTGCTTAACAAAAATCATCCTTATTCAAACTAATAGGGTCCCACCAAGATATGACCTAGGTTTAGGTATGTCATTTTGACTTTACTTTTTACGCTTTACATAAAATGTTCTAACATGCTTTTTGAGTTTCAGGTGGTAGAATCAGAAGACTCGCCAGGTATGCTTTTTATAGTTTATAGTGTCATCTTTCTTGTACTTTCATACTGCACTTTTTATGCTTATAAAATTTGCATGCTAAACAACGATGTCACTCTGTAGGAAAACTAAAACTATCATGATAGGTAGAAAACCAAAACCAAAATCAAAACTAAAATCAACCAATATAAAATTCACCCCCACAACATTCAAAATATGAGACAACTCAAAATTTAATCACAAACATCACACAAAACAACAACTAAAATTAAATTAAGACGTCTCTATCGTATGATCGGGAATCCCTCGGAGGAGGTAACCTACGATTGCTAACGAGGCTTCCCACGGTCTAAATGAAAGTATGGAACTCATTTAAGATGAGTTTAGTAAATTCATTTGGACTAAGTGAATCCTATAGAAAATAGTGGTACCATNTTAAGATGAGTTTAGTAAATTCATTTGGACTAAGTGAATCCAATAGAAAATAGTGGTACCGGAATAAGGGAATCGTAGGATCCTAATCGGTGCGCTCTAACCAACTTTAACTAGCCCCCATAAAATTTTTAAAAAACTACAACCATAGGGTCACCTGATTTGACATAATAACTGAAAAACTTAGAAAACTTAAACTCGTCAGTGCAAGGAGCTTGGAGCTAGCATGGTGGGCAGCACGACCATCTTCAACAGCAAAGCCTGTCTTCCCTAGCTTNCTAACCGGTGTCACTCTAACCAACTTTGACTAGCTCCCATAAAATTTTTAAAGAACTACAACCACTGGGTCATCTGATTTGACATCATAACTGAACACCCTAGAAAACTTAAACTCATCACGACAAGGAACTTGGAGCTAGCATGGTGGGCAGCACGGCCATCTTCAACAGCAAAGCCTATCTTCTTTAGCTTAACCAATTTCCTTTATTAGAATTAAACAACCAAGCAATAGGATTTTGAGGTTGTCTGCTTATGTAACATAAATCCTCACCTCATCTTTAGGCCTTTTGTACAACTCTGTTATACAATATAAACCCTAACTTGTCTTAGGATTCCGATGTTTTTGTTCATCACGACTTAAACTGTCACATCTTCCAGGTTATTTGTGTGATTGTTTCACACGAATGTAAGNAACAACCAAGCCATAGGATTTTGAGGTTGTCTGCTTATGCAACATAAATCCTCACCTCATTTTTAGGCCTTTTGTACAACTCTGTTATACAATATAAGCTCTAACTGGTCTTAGGATTCCGAGGTTATTGTTCGTCAATAACTAAACTCTCACATCTTTCAGGCTATTTGTGTGATTGTTTCACACGAATGTAAGTCCTAAATGAATAAAATTAGCAGGATGAAACATTTCTCCTTAAAAATGAAGCTGAACAATAAGATAGCTTGGGAGGTCACCGAGGTTCTCCTCCGGATCTGTGACATCCTCTAGTTCTTCCTCCTTTGGATTTCAAAAAAAAAAAATGCTCTAAATATGAGCCAATCCCATTTCGCACCTCTTTGTCTGATATCTTCGAAGAGTCCTATCCTTTGAAATCCTTGAAGATAATATTTTCTGATTTTTATCGAGAGTTTTCTTAGATGACTTCGGTCATTTATGATGTAATTAACTATAGGGGCTTGCCCTTATAGAAAGTTCATCCGAACCCAGCTTAATGTAAACCCTATTTAATTTTTTACTTCAAATTAAATAAGAGAAATTATCGACAAATAAAATAGTTTCGCAGACCAAACAGATGTCATACATTTCTCAGTTTATTTTATCGAGCCTCATTCTCAAGTCTTGTGTTTATCCTTTGGGTTAGATATAGGATTTAAGGTACAACGTTCTTTCATTTAAATTGTGAAAAATATGGGGTAGTTTGATTTCATATTTTTTCTAAACATTAAAATGTCCTTCCGAAACTGGCGACGAGGATTTTATTTCGATCACTGACAGCTTCTTACGAGCGACTCCAACCTAAAATTGTGTCGACACCACCTCAGCAAAGTTGCTCGAGATATATCTACCTTAAACTATTACATTCAGCAGTTTAAGCCTATTAGCATTAGATCTCAGATTTACGATATTATCACCAGTTTTGTTGTCACTGCTATTACTACAGATTAGGGATTTGAATACATGATCATTTCATTATGTGAGGAGGTAGGTCTTAGATTTGATAGTTGGGAGGAGATACTGCAACCTATAAAGCACATTCCAAGTGTTATTGTGAAGTCTTATTCACAACATTCAATATTTGTCTTGAGAGGGGGATTTTCTAGTAGTTCAAATGCTTCTATTTCTCATGCTTCTACCTCAAGTGTATCCTCATCACAAGGTCATGCTTCTGGTTCTTATTCACAGTCATATTTATGTAAAGGATGTTAGATAACATCAATTATTCTATGGACAAAGTATTAAATTTAGAGAATTTTGTAGATCATATGAATGAATATATGAGTATGAGGAGAAATTCCACTCATCTTTGGAAAACCTTATGAGAATTGACCAAAGTGTAGTTTTTCCTTCATATCCACCATATCCATAGTACGAGGCAACTGCCATTTTGGATAGCAATAATAGTGATGATGATGAGGAGGAGGATGATTAAACTGAGTACTTTAGTTTAGTTTTTCTATTATTATCGATGTGAACTTTATGTGGTAGAATTATATTGTACTCTTGTTTTGTTTTAAGTCATACTTATTGAGGTTGTTGCTTTTGTTTGTGTTTTTTTGTTAGACACTGCTTTGATGTATTTAAGTTATTGTGAATAGTATTATTTTATTTTTGTGGTAGTATATGCTATAACTGTGTTGTTTAGTGTATTTAGTTAGTCTGTGTTGAACTTAAACTTGAATTTATGTAAGGTTTAGAATATTACTAGCTTTCACTTAAGAACTTCAAGTTTAATTTTCAATTTACAACTAGGTATTTTCTTTATGTTGCAGTTGTGAATTTCTATTAGTGTGTTTGCTTGCTTTTATGTTAAAGTTAAATTAACATTTAATCAATCAAAATTTACTCCTATTTTAATTTTTGTACTTTTATTTTTATGTTGTAAAAGTTCTNTTTTTATGATTTTTCTACACAAAGATATGGACTTTTAAAGCTAGTGATCATTTTCTGATTTCTTAAATCCCTTTTTATCTATTTAAATGTGCGGCGCTGACTGGATAATAGGCAGCTCCGAAAGCATGTATGTCACGCTGTGGTTGGATGCCACCATCCACGTAGCAGCTGACTTGGCCCGCGGTTCATGTAAGGAGATGTTGTCCGGCTCGATCTCCTTCATCTATCCGATACACACGCGATCGGGCGGCTCCCCATCATCATCCCCGATAGAGTGATCTCGTGAACGTCCACACTAAAAACCTAAGATCTCAGCCTAGACTCAACCAAATCACTTTGGGTTTGATTCTATGGACTCGTCTAAGTGAGGCGAACATATATATACGGTAATCATGTAATTAAGTTAAGCCTAATTAAATGGAGAATCAAAATAGGCTCGGGAGGAGGAGATGTTCAATACCTTTGGTCTGAGAAGTGAAGCTTTGATCAGAGAGTCTTGGCATGTTTGTTGTGATCCAAGGAGGCTAGGGATTGAGTCTTTGGTCTTGGTGTAAGACATAGGTATGATTTTGATCACGGTCAGATTTGGGTGTTGGTCTAGAGCTATGGTAGAGGCTCTATGAGAGGGGAATTTGATGGGGCTTAAGGTTCCTTCAATGTTCTGAAGGTGTGGGTGATGTTAATTTGAGTTTGGTAGACTGTGGAGGTGTATTGGGCTCTGTCCTGATTTCTGGCAAGATTTTGAGCTCGAAATTGAACTCTGACAATGGAAATTGGTGAGGGAAAATAGTTGGAATGCACTGAGCGGATCTTAGGGAAGCTCTATGGTCAGTTTAGGGAGGTCTCTCTAAGAAATTTTCAGCACTCTTTTCCATGACCGTGGGAGGTGCTTTTTATAAAAATGGCTAATGGGTGGCTGTCATGGCAAATTAGGAGGTGCATTGTGCTACTTAGGTGGAGGGCAGAGGAGCTCTACAATTTAACTTAGCTGAGCTGGCCTCTAATTTTGATTTGGGTCATGTTTCATGGGGGTGGCTCTTGTTTTGAGCTTCCCGGTGACTAGGCGGGCCGTCCATGGCAGGAGGAGGTGGCTAGGTGCTCAGGGCATCCAGGGGAATTTATCAAAGCAATTTAATGCAATGGGTTTTAGTTTTGGTAAGAGTATCTTAAGCATGTATATTTTTGAAAAGNGAGGTGGCTAGGTGCTCAGGGCATCCAGGGGAATTTATCAAAGCAATTTAATGCAATGGGTTTTAGTTTTGGCAAGGGTATCTTAAGCATGTATATTTTCGAAAATAAGATCCCTTTATTTGGGTGACTTTTGGTCCATGGCTCATCTAGCTTGGGTTAGATGGGATTTGGATCAGTCTTAGGGTCTAACCAATGGCTGAGGTGGAATTAATTTGATGACTTTGGGGTAGTTAGGCCATCTTTAATCCATGGGTTCAATGTGGGTCCAAGTGATCAAAGCTTGGGTTTGGGCTAGGTTAGCCATGTCAATTGACCCAATTGATTGATCAACATTGTGTAGATGATTATTATGAAGATTTTTTTGTGAAGGTTTGAAGTGATTTTGAGTTCAATTGGTAGGTCAATTTGAGGGATTTTTGAAATTTTGTCAATTTGGGCATGTTGGGCTAGACATGGGTCTAGGTTGGGCTAGCCTTGGGCTAAGTCCAATTTGAATGGTTGAAATGATCAAGGGAGATGTTGTGAAGATTTTTCATGAAGTAATAGAGTGAAAATTTTTGGGTCAAGGCCATCAATTTGGTGTGATTTTAAAACATGGTCAATTTGAGGTAAATTTAGGGCTTTTTGAACTTAGGTTGAAATAAAATGAAATTGAGGCTTCACCAAGGCCAATTGAAGGTCAATTTTGATGTATGTGGATGTTATGAAGGTTTTTCAACACAAATTGTGGCCAATTGAGTGGGCTATGGGTTTGATTTGGTGGAACCAAGTAATGGGGCCAAAATTAGGTTTTTGGTTTAGCTCAAAATTGGGTTCAAATTATGGATGAATTGAGCTTAGATTTGGTCTAGGTTTGTCACATGAAGGGATAATTTGAGTTTAGAATTAAAATTGGGGGAAATTGGGACCAATTGGATAGACATTTGGAGTGATTTGGGGAAAATATGAGCCTTTAAAGGGCAATTTTAGGGTTTTGATCAAAGATGGTCAAGTTGGCTAAATTGGGTCATGTGATAGTTGAGAAAAATGAAATGGGAATTTTTGGGAGGTTTTGGGAATTTGTGGGATTTTTTGGAATTTTTAGAATTTTGGGCTAAGGAGGGTATTTTGGTAATTTGGCCAATTTTGGTGATTTTGGGTAGTTTGAGTGTTTTCAAGGTGTTTGAAATGATTTTTGAACCAAGTTAGGTATTTTGGGTAAATTTGGGAATTTTGGCCAAATTTGGGGTCCCAAGGGTATCTAGGTAATTTGGGGGAATTTTAGGGCAAAAGGATAGGTTGGGTATCTTGGTAGAGTTGGAGTGCCAACGACCCTCAATAAGCCATGGACCAATGGACCCCATTTTGGGTCTTCTATATTGTGATCTTAGCCAAACCCTAGCCTAGGGCTAAGGGGTTTAGGGGATCACCTACATGAGCCTCTCAAAACTATCAAGGGACCAGAACCTAGAAATTATGGGTATAGGGTAGTGAGTGATTGTGAGTGTAAGTGATTGCAAGTGAGTGCCTTAGCCGTAGACCAACACCCAGGGTCAACCCTAAGGTCTAGCTATCCTAAGGGTGATAATGACCCCACCTACTAAGTGTTAGAGGTTTGGACCAATATGTGGAACTTCAAGTTGAGTAGAGAAGAGTTTGGAATTTCTAATGGTGTAAGACCAAACCCTAGACATCACACAAAATGACAACTAAAATTAAATTAAGACGTCTCTATCGTATGATCGGGAATCCCTCAGAGGAGGTAACCTACGGTTCCTAATGAGGCTTCCCACGGTCTAAATGAAAGTATAGAACTCATTTAAGAAACCTACGGTTGCTAACGAGACTTCCCACGGTTTAAATGAAATTATGGAACTCATTAAGATGGGTTTAGTAAGTTCATTTGGACTAAGTGAATCCAATAGAAAATAGTGGTGCCGGAATGAGGGAGTAACCTACGGTTGCTAACGAGGCTTCCCACGATTTAAATGAAATTATGGAACTCATTAAGATTGCTTTAGTAAATTCATTTGGACTAAGTGAATCCAATAGAAAATAGTGGTACCAGAATGAGGGAATCGTAGGATCCTAACCGGTGTCACTCTAACCAACTTTGACTAGCTCCCATAAAATTTTTAAAGAACTACAACCACTGGGTCACCTGATTTGACATCATAACTGAACACCCTAGAAAACTTAAACTCATCATGACAAGGAACTTGGAGCTAGCATGGTGGGCAGCACGACCATCTTCAATAGCAAAGCCTATCTTCTTTAGCTTAACCGATTTCCTTTATTAGAATTAAACAACCAAGCCATAGGATTTTGAGGTTGTCTGCTTATGTAACATAAATCCTCACCTCATCTTTAGGCCTTTTGTACAACTCTGTTATACAATATAAACCCTAACTTGTCTTAGGATTCCGATGTTTTTGTTCATCACGACTTAAACTGTCACATCTTCCAGGTTATTTGTGTGATTGTTTCACACGAATGTAAGTCCTAAATTAATAAAATTGGCAGGATGAAACACCTAAATATTTCTTCTCAAAACTGAAGCTAAACAATAATATAGCTTGGGAGGTCACCGAGGTTCTCCTCCGGATCTATGACATCCTCTAGTTATTCCTCCTTTGGATTTCAAAAACAAAATGCTCCAAATTTGAGCCAATCCCATTTCACACCTCTTTGTCTGATATCATCGAAGAGTCCTATCCTTTGAAATCCTTGAAGATAATATTTCCTGATTTTTATCGAGAGTTTTCTTAGATGACTTCGGTCATTTAAGATGTAATTAACCATAGGGGCTTGCCCTAATAGGAAGCTCCTTCGAACCCAGCTTAATATAAACCCCACTTAATTCTTCATTTTAAATATGGGAAATTGTTGGCAAATAAAACGGTTTCACAGACAAAACATATGTCATACATTTCTCAGTTTATTTTATCGAGCCTCATCCTCAAGTCTTGTGTTTATCGTTTGGGATAGATATAGGATTTAAGGTACAATGCTCTTTCATTAAAACTGTGAAAATTATGGGGTAGTTTGATTTCATATTTTTTTCTAAACATTAAAATGTCCTTCCAAAGCGGGCGATGGGATTTTGATTCCGATCACCGACAGCTTTATACGAGCAACTCCTCCAATCTAAAATTATGTCGACACCACCTCAGCAAAGTTGCTCGAGATATAGCTACCTTGAACTATTGCATTCAGCAGTTCAAGCCTATTAGCATTAGATCTCTGATTTATGATATTATCATAAGTTCTGTTGTCACTGCTATTACTACAGGTTAGGGATTTGCATCCATGATCATTTCATTATGTGAGTAGGTAGGTCTTAGATTTGATAGTTGGGAGGAGATACTGCAGCCTCTAAAGCCCATTACAAAGTGTTATTGTGAAGTCTTATTCGCAACATTCAATATTTGGCTTGAGAGGAGGATTTTCTAGTAGTTCAGGTGCTTCTACTTCTCATGCTTCTACCTCAAGTGTATCCACATCACAAGGTCAGACTTCTGGTTCTGATTCATAGTCATATTTATTGCAAAGGATGTTAGATAATATCAATTATACTATGGACAAAGTATTAAATTTAGAGAATTTTGTAGATCATATGAATGAATATATGAGAAGACATAGTGATTATGAGGAGAAATTCCATTCATTTTTGGAAAACCTTATGAGAATTGACCAAAGTGTAGTTTTCCCTTCATATCCACGATATCCATAGTACGAGTCAACTGTCTTTTTGGATAGCAATGATAGTGATGATGATGAGGAGGAGGATGATTAAACTGAGTACTTCAGTTTAGTTTTTTTTATTATTATTGATGTGAACTTTATGTGGTAGAATTATAATGTACTCTTGTTTTATTTTAAGTCGTACTTATTGAGGCTATTGCTTTTGTTTGTGTTTTTTTTGTTAGACATTACTTTGATGTATTTAAGTTATTGTGAATAGTAATATTTTATTTTTGAGGTAGTATATGCTATAACTGTCTTGTTTACTGTATTTAGTTAGTCTGTGTTGAACTTAAACCTGAATTTTTGTAAGGTTTAGAATATTACTAGCTTTCATCAAAGAACTTAAAGTTTAATTTTCAATTTATAACCAGGTATTTTCTTTATATTGCAGTTGTGAATTTCTATTAGTGTGTTTTCTTGCTTTTATGTTATCCTCCTCTGCATAAAAGTTTAATGAATCTCTATATGTTAAAGTTAAATTAACATTTAATCAATTAAAATTTACTCCTATTTTTAATTTTTGTTCTTGTATTTTTATGCTGTAAAAGTTCCGGTAAGCAAGTTATTTTTAGTTTTCATTTCTGCCTCTTTATAAATTTGATGGTAAAATGTTTTATCTTATTAAAAAATTAAGTTTGGGGTGGGGGGTATGACAAAATTTCTAACACTTGAAGTTTATTTGTTTTCAAATGTACCACAAAAAAAATTTATTTTGATTTGATATAAAATATTATGTATATGAAGTTATATTAGGAAAGTAAAATTTTGAATATAAAAATAAGTAAGAGAATTTGCTTGAAACCTATAGTAATGAAGAAAAACTTAAAGTAGTTAAAAAATTTTTNTATAAAATATTATGTATATGAAGTTATATTAGGAAAGTAAAATTTTGAATATAAAAATAAGTAAGAGAATTTACTTGAAACCTATAGTAATGAAGAAAAACTTAAAGTAGTTAAAAAATTTTAGTGTAGAAATGATAAACAGTGTGTAAACTATCTTTGGTTGGAGAAATTATATTTTTAAAATATTTAGAAGGGTTAGACTTTTATTTTCAATGCTTAAATTTCTTTGTTAAAAATAATTTTCAAAACTATTACAATATTTTTAATTAAAAGATTTATATGAGAACTTTGTTTTATGAAAGGACGAGTGGAATTCAAAATCATGAAAGACCTATCCAAATATAGTAATCCTCACCAAAAAAAAAAGAGGGAGAGAGAGAACGAAAGTTGAAAAAGGGATGAGAAGCTTGAGGATTAGTGCCTAATCAAAAATTAGTTCCACAACTAATCATTTTAAAGTATAAGACTTGAGAAACTCTTAAGCTTAGNAGACCTATCCAAATATAGTAATCCTCACCAAAAAAAAAAGAGGGAGAGAGAGAACGAAAGTTGAAAAAGGGAGGAGAAGCTTGAGGATTAGTGCCTAATCAAAAATTAGTACCACAACTAATCATTTTAAAGTATAAGACTTGAGAAACTCTTAAGCTTAAGGATATAATACAGTAAGTATAATTATTTTTAATAAAAATTCTTAAGTGGAAAAAATAGAATGCATATACTCTATATTTGGAAAATATACAATATTTTTGAACTAGATAGAAACTCATATTTTCATACTTCTTTACAATAAAAATTTCTAAACTCTAATTTGGTCTCATATACTAATGTTTTTTCTAAATTGAACTACTATATTTCTACATCAAAATTTTAGAATATCCTAAAGAAACTCATTTGCATAATCTANGAACTACTATATTTCTACATCAAAATTTTAGAATATCCTAAAGAAACTCATTTGCATAATCTATTTTTTTTTTGTTTTGCAAGATTGGAGTGCCACTTGAAGACAAGTAACATTTTATGTTTGGGGGATTTTGATACACCTAAAATATAAAGTCTTTATGTAGAAATTTTTATATCTATTTTTGAGATATTGCGCTTTAATGGAAGGTACTTGCGTATTTTTCTTTTAGCTACAATCAAATGGATGTAAAATGGTGAAAACAATGAAAATTGATAAATTTTAAAGCAAAAATGAAGAAGTTGTACGNAGTAACATTTTATGTTTGGGGGATTTTGATACACCTAAAATATAAAGTCTTTATGTAGAAATTTTTATATCTGATTTTGAGATATTGCGCTTTAATGGAATGTACTTGCGTATTTTTCTTTTAGGTACAATCAAATGGATGTAAAATGGTGAAAAGAATGAAAATTGATAAATTTTAAAGCAAAAATGAAGAAGGTGTACAAAAGAACTGTGGCTTCTAAGTGCCCAGAACTGGCGCTTACGCGTCAGTAAAACCGAGTAGGTCATGCATAAGCACTAGAAGTAGTTACTCGATGATTCAATGAATTTGGATGAATTTTTTAAGAGGTGTTTGAAACAACCATTGGTAAAAATGTGTGAAATAGTTAATGGACATGAAAATACATTCAATTAGCTTTTGAAAGGAGGAAACTCTTGGAAGATTCATTGCATTTAGACACATTTTGAAGAGACACCAAGGTACATTTTGGAAAATTATAAAAGAAGACTTGGATTGAAGAACTCTCTCTCTCTTTTCTTCTTTTCAAAAGACTCTTCTACACACGTCGCCACCACGCTTTCTTTCTATTTTGAGTTGTAGTTTGCATTGTAAGAGAAGGAAGAGATTCAAAGAAACTTCAAGAGTTTGGTGGAGAGGAATTGAGATAAGTTTTTATCTTTGTGACTATATTTGGTTTTAATTTTGACTTATTGTTTATTTGCATGATTTCTACTTTTAAACTTATGTTTGGTTGTGTTTTCTCCATGAATTCTGAGTAGTTTTCTTTATCTTTTTTCTTAAAATGATAATTGATTAAGTATTGGATGAAAGTTGTGTGAAATATTAATCTTTAATGTTGGAATAAGTTGTGATGATTTTAAACCTTGGACTTCATTTACATCTTGATTCGGCCAATTAAGATGTTAATATTTATTGTGAGAACATGTAAGATCCGAGATGATATTGTTTCAGCTAGCTAATGGTAAGAATCACATGAGATTGCATGGATGAGAATGTAATTTAGTATGACGTGCTAAAGCCCCCAATTTAGTTTATAACTTTAGGTTTTGATACGAGATGTTAGCCCCAGGTGGATGGAGAAGAGAGAACTTTAGAGTGAGAGCTAGTATCTTTCCTAACATTCGTGTCTTCAAAAATATTTAAACCCTAATTAGTTAATGTTCTTTATAGCATTTATAGTAAGCGTAAATAATGNTAGTATGACGTGCTAAAGCCCCCAATTTAGTTTATAACTTTAGGTTTTGATACGAGATGTTAGCCCCAGGTGAATGGAGAAGAGAGAACTTTAGAGTGAGAGCTAGTATCTTTCCTAACATTCCTGTCTTCAAAAATATTTAAACCCTAATTAGTTAATGTTGTTTATAGCATTTATAGTAAGCGAAAATAATACTGTTGCTCCTATTTGACACAACACAATTTGAATACTTTCATAACAGAATTCATATACTTGTTATTGATTCATGATAAGGAAAAAAAAATATTTTATTTATATTTCCTTCATTTTGAAAATATCTAGTTAAGTTTGGTTAGTTATTTAATTTACTTTCATTTAGCATAAATTATAAAAAGAATCAAATTTTCATTCTTATTATAGCATCTAAAGTTTGAGTAAGAATATTTTATTAAGTAGAATTTGTTATATAATTTCTTATGTTTTTAGTAGCATATTGTCTTTTGTCCATATAGGTCCAATGTTCGGGCTTAATAAAAAATTCCTATATTACTTGAATATGATATGTATACTTGCGTAGTACCTCATATTTAAATATAATAATTGTATTCTTATTTGCTTCGAAGTCAAATTTTTGCCTAGTTGTTGCTGGTGATCAAGTTTTCTNATTTTATTAAGTAGAATTTGTTATATAATTTCTTATGTTTTTAGTAGCATATTGTCTTTTGTCCATATAGGTTCAATGTTCGGGCTTAATAAAAAATTCCTATATTACTTGAATATGATATGTATACTTGTGTAGTACCTCATATTTAAATATAATAATTGTATTCTTATTTGCTTTGAAGTCAAATTTTTGCCTAGTTGTTGTTGGTGATCAAGTTTTTGGCAGTGTTGCAAAGTAAGAATTATAAGTAAGGAAAAGCTAAGATTATAACTGCATAGATCATATTTTCATAGAAAATTGGGATCAGTTATCTAGAAGATTCAATGAAGTGGACGAATTTTGAAAAGGTGCTTGAAGTAACTCGTAGTTATTTTGAGGGCTCTATTTAAAGAGGTTTCTGAAGATTAAGAAGGGGGTTATTCTAGAAGAAAGGAAAGTTATTTTAGAGAGAAGGGGAATCTTCTTAAAGAGTAGAAAGTCTTGGAGGCTTGCTTAGATTTGGAGGAGAAGAGAAGTGAGAGAAATCTGCTTCACTATAGTTCTAATTGAGGTTGGAGTGGAATTGTAAGGATAGTGAGTGATTCAAAGGAACTAGAAGGATTTCTTAGGAAGGAGTTTAAGATAAGTTGTGTATTATGTTTCTTTTACTTATTCTTATTTTGTAAACTTAAATTTATCTATAAATTCATGTGTTATTGTTTCTTCCCCATGCGATTTGAGTAGTTTCCTTTGTCTTTGTCCCTGCAATGAGGAATAATTATGTGTAGGAATGAAGTTGAATAGAAATGTTTTAATTCCATAAATTATGATTATTGAAATTCTATGCTTAATTCACTTATTGATCTGGCCAATTGATTTGTTAAAATTTGTTTTTAAACATAGTGACCCGGAAAGGGTTATGCTTTCTGAATAAAGTAAGAATCACATTTAGTCTTCTGGATGAGAATGTATTGCATGGGATTAAGTGCAAATAAATGGAAAAATAAGTTTTGATGGGTGTGGGACTAGAGGTTTTAGAGTGACAGAATAAAATTTCTAATTTGATCTAGATGTTTGGAAGCTAAAGCAAGATGTTAGACTTCAGACAAAGGGTAAGTGGGAACCCTAGAGTGACAGCTAGTATCTTCCTAGCCTAACCACGGGTTTAAGGACTAAACTGTGGATTAGCCAATGTTCTTTATGCACTCGAGAAATGGTAAAAAATAAGTATTCTCTTATTTGGATCAATACATTAATTATTTTTAACATTATTTAATTCCTATATTGATTATAAACACATTGCAAGGGGAATGATGTTTTATACAAATTTGAACTCTTCTATATTTTGCTAGTTTAGAATTGCTTAGTGGTGACTTTACATTTTATCATTTTTAGATTGTGTTAAATTTATATTCTACATTTGATTAGTATACTAAGCATTCTTTTTAATACTGTAGGATTAGGTAATACACAAAAACTTTTTATAATTTACTTTTTAAGTTAATTATAGTTTAAAGAGGGTTCTACTAAAGTAATTGTATAATATTTTTGCATATCTCTGTGGGATTGGTACTTAGAACTTCATTAGAGTTTTATATTACTTGAAACAATATGTAAACTTGTGTAGTACCCCTAGTGTGTAAATCATTTGACCAGCTTTATATAATATTTAATTTTATTTTTTAGCCACTAAAAATAAATTGGGTCAAGTTTTTGGCCATCTTTTAGAAGCTAAATTAGTGTGTAATTGTGGGTTGGGTCAAGCGTCAATGAATGCACACAAGCTCTCCAGCTGACGCTGCTTGAGTTGCCATAAGGGTTCGCTCTGTTGGTTGGTTTCTGGGCACTGACAAATTACGCCGAGAACAATCTTCTAAATTAGTAAAGTCTCTAATGCTTCTTGCTAGAAGTGCATGGAACAACTTCAAGGCTAGTTATCTCAAAGTGGTGAAAAAAAGAAAACACTTGAACGTGTTTGAGATTTTAAGTAAGCACACGACTGACTCAAATGTAGTGATATGGTCGATGGGGGTTTGGCCGCCCCCTATAAGTTTTGAAGGCTATTAATTTGAATCTTTTAGGGGCTCTATTCTAGTTACTTGAAAGGAGAAAGGATACTCTGGCCGACATAACCCCTTGGTGTGCTCTAACCTATGCTTCTCCACCTACCTGGATCTAACGCTATCTCCACCTAAGCATTGTTGCTCCCTCTTCTGTCGTTGTGAATCGACCCCACCTTCTGTGGCCAGTTCTGCTCCTGTAGGGCCTAATTTGTTGTTATGGCTAGGATGACTCTTAGAACTGCATCGATCTGGTCCGATATCTACTCTATAATCTAAGTTCTTATCTCTTTTGTTCCTTGTTGCATGCATTCCTCGATGTCATCTCGTGTGGGATCTACGCTAGCTACTACTCTTGGGCCACTCTCTTCTCTTTGTGATCAATTGTGCCCCTCTACTTGTCGATGATATGACTCTACCCTCATCGCACTTTTTAGAATGTTGAATCTAAAATTCCCAGGAGACTCACTTACGGAATAGAGTGTTGAGGGATGAGAGTGAAAGGATTAAGTATAGCAATAACTAAGTAATGATTAGTAAATATGTGTCACCTTTATTCATGAAATGCACCCTTTATTCAGAGGAATGAGTCATTGTATAATTGCACGTTGCACCGCTGGATTGCGCATGTATTACAGGGGTATTGCGGTTTATACATAATATTGACATGTAGGGCCAACAGATACCTAGTCGGGAGGGACCAGAAACGACTATTAGGTTGGGTGGTTATCAAGTCAGGCAACCCCTAAACTGGGTGGCTACATGCTTGACGACCACTGGTTGAAGACTGATATCTACAATTCAGGAGCTGGAATGTTCGTTTTACCCGTCCGAGTTGGAGGGTCCTGGATTTGTTTGTATGAATCTGATCAGGCAGGGTCATTGGGAAACTATCCATTCTTTACCGGTCTGAGAGTACTATCCTCTTGATTTGTAGGGACTGGCGAGCCAGGTGTGCAGTCCCGAGTTATCTTCAACAGGTCTCATGGGGCCACATCACTTCTTCTATTAGCCGTGAGATGGCCTTCATATCGGTGCTGATACAATTTTCTTGTACACATTCATATCACTTAATTCTTGGGTAATTATATATCTATTCCCAAAACTTCAACACACACACACACACAATATCTTATCTATATTTGAGAAGGTGTATTTCATTTTTAATGATACAAGTTATGTTATTTTTTTTTCTGTACAATGAAAGATTTCAATGACGTATTTCATTTTTAATGATACAAGTTATGTTATTTTTTTTTCTGTACAATGAAAGATTTCAATGACATTAATAATAAATAAAATAAAATATAAAAATTCATAGGAATTGGATGATATGTCTTTATATGCACCCTTTTCTTAAGTAACTTAGTGTTACTCTATTTGGTAACAAAAAATTTTAAATTTCTTAGGGTCTGTTTGGGAANGCTGCTTCCTGGGGCAGCGCAGCTGCAGCTGAAAAGCTGACAATCTGCAGCTGCGCCAAACAGACCCTTAGTCACCTCCAAATTAGCTCGGCATGGGCTATACCACTAAAGTGTGCTTGATAGGTAACTTCAAAATAATTTCATTTAATTGAAGTCCAAGCCCACTCTGCTCCACGTCAGTCCCAGGCCGAAACTAATAAAAGCCTTAGCCGCCTTATAGCAGTTGCATTCGTACATCATGCTGAGGACATAATAACTGCGTCATTTAAAACGGAATTACTGCGATGGGAACACAGGCCTTTTTTGTCCGTCTGATCATTGCTGTACTTTCTAAAAAAAAATCATATTTAAGAAAGCCATATCATCATTAATTCAGTTGGATCATTTATAATTGCACTGAAAGAGGTACAATTTGCCATTTTTTCTATTTACAACCCACTCTATTCTGTCCTTATATATTAACGCCTAAATTTTACTTTTCTAATATTTATATAATTTAAATTTTATATATCATATAAAAAAATATTATTATTATATGCTGAAATTCAGGACAATTAAGTAGTATTTTAATGTATTAGTGTTCTCAGAATAACATAAAAACAACAAAAGAAACATAAATATTTTCTTAATGAAAAACTCAAAAAAAGAAAAAATAAAATCATTAGGTCTAGNCTAAATTTTACTTTTCTAATATTTATATAATTTAAATTTTATATATCATATAAAAAAATATTATTATTATATACTGAAATTCAGGACAGTTAAGTAGTATTTTAATGTATTAGTATTCTGTGAATAACATAAAAACAACAAAAGAAATATAAATATTTTCTTAATGAAAAACTCAGAAAAAGAAAAAATAAAATCATTAGGTCTAATCCTGCAAGCTAATTCACAGTGGGATAGTAAGTATGAAGTTATACACTTTTCTTAAATAAGAGAAAAAAAAATTACATACTAATAATCATAAATGTGCAATAATAGTTAACTATAATAACCATAATTACTAATTGTAAAAGTAGTAGTTCATCAAAAATGTTGTAGCTGCTTGCAACAATTAATAATTTGTCACAAAGGTTGTAACTAGTGGTTGCAATAGCATATGTTGGTCACAAAGATGGTGTTGGAAGTTGTGTCACTAATTGTTGGTCACAAATATCATATTTGATTGCTACAGAGGTAGTAGTTTCCCATAAATAATGTAATCGGTGGTTGAATCCCTTCTCTCATGACAGGGTGAACGAAGATGTAATCTTACACAAGAAAATATAACTTATTTATATACGGTGTAAAAATAATATGAGTTAGAAACAACAAGTGTAGTCTGACTAGAATAGCTAAACTAGTGGCCACCAACGACTAGTGTTGGTGCCCCATGGTGGTGCCAGCTAGTAGGGGATCAACAAAACTTTTTGGAGAATCCTATTTAATTAATTAAACAGGACATTCTGAAGAACAACATATGATCCAAAATGAATAAAATATTACCTAAAAGAATAGGCTAACCGTTGGCATCAGTTTTTGATGTCATGAGTGTAGCGTCTCTGCTCGAGCACTAAGAAACGTTATTTGATGCATGTGTTGACTCTTGTAGCACAAGACACCCACTTCGGACCTTTCGACACATATTAGTCGTCGTGTCGCACGCGAAATTGACTTAAGTTGGCTCGATCGTTACCAATGTCATTCAGATGACTCCGGACGACGAAACGGACGGGGCTAACGCTTCCGGAACGTTGATTTTACCCAGTAATGACACCCATATTGCTGGGTTCTGTGCACAAGTGAAAAGTACAAAAATCGAGGGATTTTTGAATAAATAATAATGTTATTATTATTATAATAATAAAATAAAAAAAATAAAGGAAAACCCTTTTAAAAAAACTCACGCACGCATCCCTGTCTAACAGATCACGAAAAACCTCCTCCTCCCGTTTCGTGAAAAACTCCCGCGACTGCCTTCCTGATTCGCAATTGGGCCTCCCACTTGATGTCGCCGGCGTTGCCTCCTCTCTGCGATAAGGTCATCAGGCACCCTCTCTCCTAAATTCGCCCCGATCGCACGCGACGCAATGGTTCGCAAACCCTACCTGTTCGAACCGCTGGTCTTCGCGCCCTGCTCGCCGGACGGAGTTCCTTGCCGCAGCCACCTTGCCCGGGCTCCGACCATCTGCACTCTCTTCNCGATCGCACGCGACGCAATGGTTCGCAAACCCTACCTGTTCGAACCGCTGGTCTTCGCGCCCTGCTCGCCGGCCGGAGTTCCTTGCGCAGCCACCTTGCCCGGGCTCCGACCATCTGCACTCTCTTTGCCTCAGATTTTTTTTATCTTCGTGCTTTTCCATATGATACTCACGAAGCAAAAGAGAAAGTTATTTTCCCTTGCTTCTACTCTGTTTAGGGCTTTTCATGGTTGAATCGGTCTGTAAATCATTGAGGGTAGGTCTCTCGAGGGAGAACATTCGCCCGCCCTAACCATTAAGGATACTCTGCAAAGCCACACAAAATCCATGCCTTCAATTACTTTCTATGCTCTCTCGCTGCCAATGTTTGCGCTAGAATATCCCTAGCGCGTGGATTGGTACTTGTTGCTCTTACCTAGAGCCCGTCGTTCTACATAAGTTTGCAGAAGTGTAAAGCATTGGATTCATCGCTATCCTTGCGGATTCTGAACTGTTACTGNAGCCACAAAAAATCCATGCCTTCAATTACTTTCTATGCTCTCTCGCTGCCAATGTTTGCGCTAGAATATCCCAAGCGCGTGGATTGGTACTTGTTGCTCTTACCTAGAGCCCGTCGTTCTACATAAGTTTGCAGAGTGTAAAGCATTGGATGCATCGCTATCCTTGCGGATTCTGAACTGTTACTCTGATTCTCTTGGTTGGAAGGAAAAGATTGGTAAGTTTAGTGGCCCTATAAGCCAACTTTGACGGAGTGTCATTATGTATGCAGAGATGTAAAGGATATCACCAAAATGTTATCTTCAATCATGAAACTTGGGAAAGGATTTGCAAAAGCTGGGGGTTACTTTGCAGTTGCCATCAATTCTGTTAGTATGATACTAAGGTATAATTTGTTTCAATCGGTTACAAGCTTTATTAGTAACCTTAGAAGCCATGATACACTGGAGCACGGACAGGACGTAAACGACTTGGCGCAAGCAAAGAAAACGCTTCTTCACCCGTTACGGTTGTGAGATTTCCCTAAAGTCCTAGCTAGCCCTAGGTTTAGTGGTGTCTAGGCGTGTGGGTTTGTTTGTCCAGACGAGGTGTGTTTGCCAGCATGGGTCGGCACGACGACGTACCTGCGTGATGGATTGTTCGTTTTCCTAGAGCTAACCTTTAGAATAGGACTTCCTGTGCACGACCAAAAAACTCTCCGTAGAGCCGAGTGTCTCCCTCTTGTTGTGAGCCTTTGCACAAGTCCTGATGGGTAGGAATCCCTCACTCCCCTTGCTTTGGGTTCCCCAGCTTTATTTAGAGAAGTTAGAAGGTCAGACTTGGCAAAGTGAGAGAAGCTTTGTAGCTGTTTTCCTTTACAAAGTCTGGAGGAGTTCACAAAATGGGAAAAGCTTTGTAACTAGCCCATTTCGTGACGTCATGTAGAGTTTCCCCCTTAGAGATCCGGGGAGAAACTTTCCACATTTCCTCACCATATTCAAGGGTCTAAACCTTAGGTTTCTCTGGTGAGGTCTTTAGTATGAGTGTGGCTTGCTATCATATGTGGTCATATCCATCACATTATTTGCATGTACATGTCTTGAATATTACATATTATATATCATATATCGCAGTTGCACTTGTACCTGCACCTTGCACCTTGCTTTTACACGTGCACTTGCACCAACACCTTGCACCTTGCTTTTACACGTGTACTTGCACCTGTACCTTGTATCTTTTCCTGGTTCTTTTCCTTAAAGTCACAGTCTAGCGACTCCGCTGGGGATGAGTCTCTCTCTCCATACTTGGAGTTTCACTTATGGGGTTATAGCCTATCTCTGTACTAGTAATTTCGCTCATATTATCGTGACCTGGTTCTTTTCCTTCGAGTCACAGTTGAGCCTTTTGTGAAACCTTAGTTTTCAGTCCATGTGTCAGTTGCTAGGGGTAGCAACTTGATGCATTTTGTCCCTCTCTCACTCTCGACGGTTTGGTTGCTGCATTATTGCATACATCGATGTCTTTGTACTTTATGATTGGTTTCATAACCTCTCCTTATTTCTGATCGCTGCCTCTTTTTGCCCTACTACGCGGAAGAGCGAGAAGATGGACATGATCGCTACTGCCGGGGGAACCCTTTCCCTTCCCCTAAGCGTTTTTTGTGCTTCTGAAGGTGTCATACCTTTCAGTTCCTTCGAGCACCTTTTTGGGGTTACCTTACGTGATCCTACACCCTTTGGGGTGTTTACTTTATGTCGTCCCCTTACAAGGGTATACATGCATATTGAGTCATTTCTACACCCTTTTAAGCATTTAGCTATGTGGCCTCCTCCTTAAATTGCGAGATGTGCATATTGAGCTGCTCCTACGCCCCCTGAGGCATTTGCGCCGTGCACTCTCCCTTAAAAGGGGAGTCGTGCATGTTGAGTTGTTTTTTTATAGTGGCTTGCGTCGCACCCGCTTCTTTTGCAAAAAGAGGCTGACATTCGATAGCGACTCACCGCAGCACTTGACGGTCTTTTCCAGACCCTTTCCTCCATATTTTCATAAATCTCCCTGCCATAGGTGGGTGACTCTTATGTTAGCAGTATGTTTTTCTCTATTGTCATCGTTGTGACTTTGTCTCGGCTCTCTTTCTGTTCCGATTCCTCTGAGGTTCCACCTGTCCCTCGATTAGGTAGGAAGGCCAGGAGAACTAGGAATAGATTGCTGCGATTTTTAGTAGCACGGTCCACTTTTGGTTTCTATACCTCTCCCGATTCCAGTTTAGGATGTGCCTTTGACTCCCGAATTGTGAGTCATTTTGCTACTGTCCCTAGTTGTGCAGACTACGTTCTTGTTGGATGTTTGTTGCATGCCCTCCTTCAAGGAAAAGGAGTTGTGCATGTGACACTTCTTTCGTTGTAGTATCTCGCATTGGTGCTACCTTTTCCCTCGAGGAAGAGGCTAGTACCGGATGGCAATGCACTGCAACAGTCCTCTTTTCCTATCCTCTTCTGTAGTACTTCCGTGTTTTGAAGATATTTCGGTCCCGCGGATGTTGCACTATATTAAGAGAGCTAGAGCTACCTATTTACGGTACTACCCTCTAGCGGTGCGGTATGTCTCCGTCATAACTCTCTTTGGTTTCGGCCCAGGATTATGCTTATATCCCATTGGCTGAAAATCACATTTTTCATCCTTTGGCAGTGTGGGCCATGTCCCCACAATGACTCTCTTTGGTTCAGACTCATGATGATGCTCAAATCTCGTGAGCTAAGAATCATTTTTTTCCCTCTATCTAACCATGTGGACTATGTTCCAGCCAAAATTTTTTGGAGGTTCTTACTCCTCTGGATGCAAGCATTCTCACCTTGCAGCCCATGCTGTTGTTGTTACCAAGAGTTCTTTGACCGAGAAGGTCGTAGGAGCAGCATCATCTTTAAGAGGAAATGTTTTCGTTGGTTTGACGACCGTCCCAATCCTATTATTTTGAGTTTCTTTGAGATCTCGCCTGTCCTTACATTGGGCAAGCGTGCCCAAGGGAATAGGAGCAGACCTTTACAACTATAGCAGCTAAGAATCATTTTTTCCCTCTATCTAACCATGAATGCTTTTTGGGCATGACGTACGATATACCGCACACCCACTTTCTCTTATGCTTTATGTGGTGACCCCAGGGTCTGCTAGTCATTCCCTTGGAAGTTGACTGGTCTTGTTAGTGGGAATCTGGTACGACATATCATAAACCCACCCTTTTCTGTGTGTCATTGCACATAAGAGAGGTCTTGAGCATCTCTTTAAACTGATTTTTGAATTGCCAAACAGGCAAAGTGGAAGTCCTACCGGTGGCTTGTACCTGACGCAACCAGTAATCAATGTAAGGGAAGTGAAGTACTTTTCTTATCCTCTCTTTTCGGTTCCTTGCTTCAAGCGGGTCCAAATGATCGTGTCCCACCCATCATAAATGAGCGTGGTAGATACGTTTGTCTCACTAGTCATAAATGAGAGTGGAAGATACCCTTTTTTTAAAGGATTTGAGCTTAGTTTTATGACTAAGCATTCCATGGTTAACAAATGTTTCCTAGCTAACCATTTGTAATATCTCGATTGACGGAAGTCAATTTCGATTGATATTTACCTTATGTAGGGAAAGTCATGCCCTTTCCTAGCATTCTGGTTTGATTACCCATTATACATAGGGTCTGAAATGAGCACCTTTCTACGGATATGCTTGTCCTACTCACTTCAGATGAGCGGTGTGTTCCCTCTTAGGGGATATGTTTTAGGTTTTGCCTTATGGTTAAAAACCATTTAGTTGGTACACTCTATTTTGTCCAACCCTTCTAAGGTTTCTCGATTGACTGAGGTCAAGCTCGATTGATACCTCTTTTATGCGGGAAAGCTATGCTCCATTCCTTGCCACCTCTATTCGGTTGAGCACCTAGCGTGGGTCCGGATTAGAGTTTCCCACTCACTTAAAATGAGTGTGGTGTTTTCTCCTTTGAGGGATGTTTTTTGGTAGCTTGAGAGTAGCATACCCTTGTGATTGGAAAGTTATGATTTGACCAACCATTCTTGGATACTGCAGCAATTCCTCAGTGGAATTCATTCTACCAAATCTATGGTAGTAGTATCATATATAGGGTTGGTATGTTTTATTCATCCACCCTCTTTGATAATCCTGACTCGGTCAATTTTCATTGCCTTGTCAGAGTGACATGTCTTACCGGGTTTAGACTTCGTCTATTATCTATCTGATCCATGTTCTTAGTCAGAGTCACTTTTAATGCCTGACGTTTGCCCCGATATTTTCCCCGACAAGAATTGCCTTAGCCAGTTCTTGTATAAAATATCTATTGAGCTATCCCCAATTATAGCTACTTCTCTAGTTCTGAGGGACCTTTTTGCGACACTTACTTCACTAGTGCTTGCTTAAAGCACCCTACATTTGGACTTGTCAGTTAACCTAGATGATATTTTCGATCAGTTTGGTTGGTTTTGTCCACCCCATCGAATAATGTGTTGTATCAGTCACTCAGCTGATCCATGTCCACACCGAGATATTTGATGTATCCCCAACAAAACTATTTTGCTAAGTGATGGGAAAATCTAGAATGAGAATTTCCTTGCTAGCTCACTTGGAGCACCATTGGGGGGTTAGACAGTGCTAGGTCATGTTACCCCATTGATATTTTGATTGGTCTGGTTAGTTTTGTCCGCCAAGTTGAGTACCATGTTGTATTATTCTGAAGGCTAATCCATGGATCCCAAGTGAAATTTGCTTCGCTATTGCTGACATAGAAGTACTCTTGTTGTTAGAACTTTCTGATATCTAACCCTATTTAATGGTTTCGACTGGTTTGGTTGGTTTTATCCACCCCGTTGAACGACATGTTGTCTCAGTCAGGTAGCTGACCCATGTCTGCATCGAGACACTCGATGTCTCCCCAACAAACATTAGCTTGCTAAATGGGAGAATCCCCGATGAGAGTCGTTTAATTAGTATGGTTAGACCATCTTGGCCATCTAGTCATATCTTCTTGTTTACTACTTTGGTTAGGTTTGTCCGCCAAGTCGAATGACATGTTGTATCGGTTTTACCACCGAACCATGTTTAGTCATATTACTTGGATGTCCGACTATATTTTGAGCGTGATACCTCAAGATGTTATGCCTCATGGTTGCTCATTTAATATTTCACCAGGATACATACTTTCTGTACTATTTTATATGTTTGATTAGGATACATACCTGCTGCACCATTTGATATATTCGAGCAAGATACATATCTCCTACCATATTTGATGATTGATCAGGATACATACCCCGAGACTATTTCGATCAGGATACATACCTCCTTGATCATTTGATGTTCTGATCAATGAAACTATTACCTNTGAAATTCTATGCTTAATTCACTTATTGATCTGGCCAATTGATTTGTTAAAATTTGTTTTTAAACATAGTGACCCGGAAAGGGTTATGCTTTCTGAATAAAGTAAGAATCACATTTAGTCTTCTGGATGAGAATGTATTGCATGGGATTAAGTGCAAATAAATGGAAAAATAAGTTTTGATGGGT